>WUQG02008673.1:0-32718 GCA_011317285.2 Androctonus mauritanicus
ATTGAACGGATAAAAAGACTAAAATGAAAATGAGTAAGTCACCTTTTAAGGAGAAATGATAATCAGTGGACTACAAAAGTCCTCTGATTTCTTTTATGGCGTCCACGAGACCATAAAAGATTCAAAGAAAGATCACACATGGTGTCAAGATGAACTACAGCAATCCGCATAACACGGATGGGAAAGAAAGACTACTTTTAGAGAAAATTGGAAAGCTCTTGAAGATGCCTTCATCTTGTAGCGGATGAAAAAAGGATTGAAATGATGATGACGATGATGATATTTTCATTTGTGTATAATTTCTTATTGGTTGTTTTATATGACGTTCAGGAAAAATTTCTTAACTTACATCATTTTGAATACATCAAAAAATGAGCCAAAAAATTTATATAAAACTTTGTTTTTAAGAAAAAAAATTAAAATATAAGTTTATATATTTAAAATAATATTATCGCAGAATATTTTAATTAGAATATTAAAGGATTTTTACAAGATTTCGTTCATAATTATCAATATTTTTTTCCAATATTATAAATTTCTTATTTGCTTTTACAACAGCAACTGTGTAGAGAAAATCGAAACTTACATGATTAGACTAAGAAAACATTCACAGGAATCAATCGTCGATGCTGCATGCTCTATATAAGTTTAAACGATTAAAACTACAAGTTTTAATGATAAAAATATCTACAAATCTTTATTATGTTTATTTTCATCATAAAGTAAACTTATTACGCAATATTGTCGATATTGTTCTTTTAACGCGTGTGATCATCACTTCGTACTAAATATATCCATCAATAGAAAAAAAAATCGCTTGTTCAATAAGCGATTAAATCGCTTGATCGAAGGGCAATCGATAACACAGTTTTTTTTCAGAGCAACATCGTTTAAAATTTCTAATTTTAGATTTCTGTACCTGTACTGATGCCAGGATTTTAGTGGACACAATCAACAAAATCAATTTTCTCAAAATAGTAAAAATTATATAATGCATCTTCATTTTTTCTATTGAAAAATATTCTAGGATAAAATTAAATTCGTTACTGTATTTTTTATTTTAACAGAAATGTGAAAAGATTTACGTGCAAGCGAATTATTGGTTAATTATTTTTCCTTCAAAATTTTCACATATACTATCATAATTTTCACATATAGTTCTGTATACATGTTAATTAATGATTAAAATCCTATTTTTGTTTATAACTAATTAATCTGTAATTATACAGGATAAATATTAATAAAAAGGAACACGTCAACATTATAGACGACTCCATTATCGATGTTAATTAAAATAACGAATTCGGATCAAACATCGGAATGAAACGAAGCAAAAATTCCAATCAGGAAAGAAAATGCTTGATTTCTTTTCTTCCTTTCAGAAAAAGAGGAAATAAAAAAAAAGAAAAAAGCAAAAACCCGGACGAAACTTCTTAAAAATGTCAAGGTTGTCATACTTGATATCTTCTGAAGAGTCTAGATGCTCTTTATCGATTATAAAGTAAGCAAGAATTGTTCTCGAACAAACATATTTACGTTGCTCTCTCTCTCTCTCTCGATCATTTTAATTACACGATAATTAATCCACTCACTCTACTATCGTTAATTAATTAAACATTTCCCAATGCCGATTCGTAGTTAGAAAATAAATTTGATATGGTTAATCTATAATTTACGGATTTATCAAAAATGAAATATTGAAAAACTGATCGTGTAGCATCGACGAAATACCGAACTTATATACTTTATCGTTTAAAAAGCTTTATTCAAATCCGTCCTCTCTTAATTAACTATAAATTAAATTAATGATTATGCATCACGCAAATTGAATTTTAGGTCATTTAAGGTGATGGAGTTTATGAAACAATGTAAAGTTACTTCAGAACCGAAATATTGCTTTAAGATTTGCAAATCCGAGTACATTTCTAGACGTACAATGTTCTGTTTCCGTTTAGCGATATCTTTCTTTACGTATTATTAAGAAGATTTGGAAGGAATATTCTGCTAACCATGAAAGATAAAATAAATGTAAATGAAACAATTGAGTTAATAATTGTTCTAGACATTTTTCTTTCGTTGTTTTTGCCGATTTTAATTGTTTACTTTCGTCTTTCAATTTATCTTAATTTCTGCTATGTTGTCTTATTATTGTTTTTAGTTTTATTCCCTTTAGATTTCTATTGTTTGTATTCTTTAGTATAATTATGTTTATTCTATACTTTAAATTTTCTTAATTATTTTAGATATTTTTTTTTTATTATTTCATTTCTCGGAGGAGATATTTTTATATTTTCAGATTTTTAATATTATTTTCGTATTCTTATCATTTAATAATAATAATAAAAGAATTGTAACATTTTAATTTATTATTCATTTTTATAGCTTTATTCATTTTTACGAATAACAAAATTTTTTATTGAAATTCAATGCATAACAAACAAGGTCGACGAATTTTTATTGAAAGATATATATAAAATAAATTGTTGCGACCTTTTTAATATACATTATCAAAATTTACTGCTGATGTGCAACATTGGTCTGGGTCATTGATCTAGATATATTTTAACAATAAAATTGATGGTAGTCTTATACGACCAAAACTATTCTAACTTTCATTCGGTTAAATTAATAGAAAAGTTTATGCTACAATAATTTATCAAAAAGTCTCAGTTTTATTATAAATGAAGAAATTTGAAGCCGCATAAGGTACTGTATAACGAAAACATTAGAAGTTTGAACAGCCGCATTTTTAAACGGATTACATCTATGTGGTTAATTAATATTATCTCAAAATCAACTTTGATAGCTTAATTTTCGTACTGAATTTCATAAAAATCGATCACACAGCTCAAAAGTTATTAAGTAAAACATTCCAGAGTTTTAAACGTCCGCCATTTTTAAATGGCTGAATATAAATGATTAGACAATATGTGTGTGAGATTATATTCGCTAGCTTAATATTCTTGCAAAATATCATTAAAATATAATAGCTAAAGACATATCAAAAGAAAATTATAGAAGTTTTGATTTCCGCCATTTTTTGGATGCTTCAAGTAAAGTGAGTTTAGTGTTTTAATGTAAATAGAATTGGTCTCTAATGGCTGAACATCAGTACTGAATTTTATGAAAATCAACCCAATAATTTAAAAGTTATTAAGGGAGAACCAACAGATAGATAAAATGGCGATCTTATAGGCCTAATCTTCACTTTCCTTCAGATAGATAGGATTATTATATGAATCTTCATTTGTCTTTCAGAAATAGACTAAATAATTATAACTATGGAACCTATCTCTTTTTTTCTATCATGCTGCATTCTTCTTGGATATAGTGATTATAAAAAAATTGACTTAATGAATAACAACAACAATCAAAACTTAGAAAGTTCTAAGATTCTTTAGTGGCATGAATGATTTAAAGTCAGTTCCATTCATTTCTAGCCATATAACATAATTATGAAATTTTTAATTAAAACGAAGCTAAATTTGAATTAATAAGGCAACATGGGAATAAATACAACGTTACTACTTCACGTATATAACTTCATTATAATTTCATTCACGTATTATTAATTTCACAGTAAAATATCTCTTTGTAATTAACTGAAACGAAAATTTGTATTAATGAAATATCTTTTACTTTTAAATATTGAAACTGTAGAAGTTTGTAAAGTAACTTATATAACATTTAAAACTTTTATTGTGTTTATGTAATCTTGTAGTAGCACAATTATGTTCTTATGTTTTCAAACTTATATAGAAAAACATCTTTATGTATCTTTATGTAAACATTTCTATCTGAGAGATAGAGATGTTTACATAGAGATACATAGAGATGTTTTTCTATATTAAGTTTGAAAACATAAGAACATAATTGTGCTACTGCAAGATTTATATTTCAAATATATACAGTATATTATTCTACACAGATATTATTATAGCATTTAGACACTTTTGAGAATGTGTATATTGCAAGTAAATCGATAAAAATATGAAATTTTTAACGTTACTAGAAATATGTCCAAGGATAAGTGAATATCAGAACGTTTATTGAAAGCATCATTCACTACAGCTAGAAAACATCTTTAGAGTAATATTTGAAAATGTTTCCTAGCTATAGTGAATTGTGGCTCTTCAGAATAAGATGACTAAGTTATCCAACATTAAATGTTTTTGTTGGATTAAAATATATATATATATATATGTGAAATTTTTGTGAGATATATTTCTTAATGTGAAAGGTTCATTGCAGGGTTATATCTGGTATGATAGTTCTTTCCGTTTATGCACAGATAAATAGGAAACTTTTTCTATGAATTCAAAACTTTAAAATTGATGACTTAAAAGTTGATTCGAGAAAAATATTTGAGAAAATCATTAAAAGATCTTTGAAATGGTAAGTATTAAACATAAAATAATAGACTATTATTTCACTGTATTTGAAAATAATTTAAGTATTGTAAGCTTAATCAGTGGATCAAGGCTACAATGCTTAAATTATGCTATCTAATTAGAGAGCATTATATAAGCCTATAATGCTTTTACAATGCTATTTAGGCCCAATTAAAGATTCAAAATATATTCAACATGCTATATTCAAAACTTTCTTATTTCAGTCCTTACTAGTCTATAATGTAGAATATATACGTCTTTGTTTATCACTTTTTCCTTGTTGTTGCTTTATGCATTTTGATGGGTATATCTTTATCACATTTCTTCTGATAAGAAATTCAAAGTTGATTTAACTATAGCGATATAATTGAAGAATTTTAATCCTTATAAAATTTTATATTCTTAATTATTTTTCAAGTTTCTTAATTTTTCTGGGAAATCGTGGCTCTGTCCCCTATAATTTTTTGTGATAGTATTTAACATTTATCTATCTTTTAACTATTCTTTGTATTTCATGATATGAATAAGCAAATTTTTTCACGACAGTTAAGTTTAATATTTAAGACCGCAAAATTTAAATCTCATTGGGATCAAAAATTTAGGAATAATATAAAATTAAATAAAATTTAAATTTGATTTTAGAATGTGTGTAATCAGTAGAAAATATTTCGATAGGATTCTGGATGTTTTAACAAATTTACCTTGGAAAGACACCAATTATTGATAGTTACCTTTTAAAGTAATCATCAATAATTGGAGGTTTTCCATACATAAGTACATAGAGAAAATGAAACTTAACAACGTAGAGGTGAAAATGAAAAATTGTTGATGCATTTAGAGACTTTAGACCATAACTCTGAATCAAAACAACGATATATTGAAAATCAGAATTAATAATCTTTAAAATGATGTATAATGTAATAATTTAGAAGATATTGATGAAGGTAATTCAAAGGCTCTTATTCTAAATTCTTTCTTTAGAAGACTAGAGAACTGATTGTAATAAATAACAATCAAGCAAAGATTGTTGCAGGATTTCTTACTAATCACCATCATCTTTACCTAATGATATTTCTGATTGTAGAAGTTGGCGAAAAGTCGAAACTTCCCCTCATCTACTATGTTAATGTGTGGTCCTTCAAGACTAAAGTCTAATTGTTTAAAGATTGTGTTTCTTCGTACCAGAAGATCTTTATAGGATTCTATTGTCTTTCTCAATGGGATCCTAAGACAGATCCTGATTCTGTTAAGGATGCATAAGGTACAACTGAATAATCGCATTGCTAGCGCTATTTTCTAGCCCTTTTCAAATTTCTAATGTAATCTAATATAATTACGTTGTTTTAAAAATAATTTAAGGTCCATTGTGAAGCCCAAAAAGAAAATCATCATTTTATTTTATTAAAAATGAAAAAATTAACAATAATTTTGAAATTACTCATATTTATTTACAATACTCATATTTAGTGGATTTTTGCTTTAATGACAAAAATATATATATAAAATATACTGCATTTATTATAACAATACAATTAATGAGAAACCCAATCTACAAAAAATAAATTAATCATTTTAATCTTTTCCTATATCATAAATAATAATAGAATCAAATATAAGTTTATATTTAATCAAAATTTGTAAAATTAAATTTTTATTCAAATGCCGAATATATAATCCTGTCTTTAATGATGAGAATGCTTGAATATGAACAAATAAATTATCAAAGTCTTTGTAAATCCTATATACAACTTTATAAGACCTTTCTAAGAGTCATAAGAGATCTTGATAATGAATATTAAACAATAGAATTAGGAGGTGCTGCATATCATTCAATCATTATTTTTTTAAGTTTGTGAATACCTAGATCATTATATATCTATTTTAGCTTTACAGTTTATATTTGGTTTGTAAACAGAGTAATATAAAAATTTTATTATAGTTTAAACTAATTTGATTAGAAAAATTATAATGAAAACTGTAAAAAATTCTATTTCTATGAAAAATTCTTTTAAAACACGTTTTATGTTATAAAAAATGCGCAAAGAAGCATGAAAGAGATATATAACTTCATGGTTTGTTGAATATGAGCAATATACATTCAAAACTTCCAATAAAAATCATATATTGAAAAAATTGAACTAGAAATTAAATCATAAACGTCAGCATTGTTTGCATTCAGTTCATAATTCATCGGGAATTGCACGATTGTGAAATTTCATTAAACTCGTTTCTTATCATTGTACAGAAATATAATTAATCATACATTCAATCACGCGTATCACTGCATAATGGTATTCGATATATAACTGTATTTAATGTTAACTGGTTAATTCTGTATACGGGATGAATCACTTATCGTCATTATACCGAATATCTCGTTTACTATTTTATTTATAATACTATCGATAGCTTATAAGTTAATTTATAATGAGCTTTTCCACTTTTTTATACTAAAATCAGTTTTTTTTAAATAAAATATTCCTTTTATAATATTTTTCTAGATTATATAACAAAACAACATTATAAGTAACTAACGATCCACATAAATCCCTATTTTTTTGAATTTTTAATCTTAATAATGTCAATTTTTGATAACTATATTGAATTGCTATCTAACTTATCTACTGAAAGAACCACTTTCATGATCTTTTCTATCCAAAAGATTTTTTAAAATAAAATAAATCATTATTTTAATCTTTTTAAAATCATTTCGATGTTAAAAACATTAATAATAATAACAATAATAATTTTCGGACTCTCGAAAATTGGATTTTAAAACCCAATAAAAAGTTATTATCCTCAATAAAACGTAATTTTTAAAAGAATGAATATATGTTTTTTTTTTTTTTCTGAAAAATTCAACGACTGAATTATTGCTAATGATATTTTTACAGAAAATTCAGATTAAAATTGTGATATTTATAACAACGAATAACTCGCTCGTTTATTGACCGGCACAAAGACCGTAAATGCCAAACAATTTCATGTTGTAATTACCGATTTTCATCGCGATATCGACTTTCCTATTGACATTAACTTATTATGTTTAAAGCTATTATTGATTTTTACGCGATTTAATCCCGAAAATATAAAATCTCGATTTTCCTATCGCTACCGTAAACGTAACTTCGAAATTTTTCTTCAAGTTGAAATAAGAAGAATATATTTATATATATATATATATATTTACGTGACTCACACTCGCTACTGTATACATACATTAACGCGTAACGATAAAAATTTTATTACATAACTTACTCATTTATTTTTGAAAGTATTTATTTTCTTTTATCCTTAATTATACCGAAAGAAATATCAAAGCTTTTCATCTAGCCCGAGATAAAATTAAACAAAACTTTTTTTACTTTTTGTAATTTACTTTTATATTTTTTGACGAGTTTTTTTTTCTTTTATAACTTTTATAAACAATAACAAGTTTATAAGGATCAAAGTTTATTATTTTTATCATGTTTATTAATTTTAATTACCTCTAAAGTTTCCTTAAAAATGACGGAATATTCCCTAATTACTCAAAAATATTCCGTGATCATTAATTATCTTCATTGCGCCGACATAAAATTGAGTTTATAATCAACAACGCATGAATTTTAGCAATAAACTTCAGATGTATCGAATTTTTATTGTTTAAAAAAATCAATAATTAGTTATAAAAATTAAATTTATTCTTAAACTTACTATATTATAAATATATATTTTTAAAAATTTACTATAAAAAAAAAATCTCGAAAATTAAGATTCAAGTTTTGACACGTTAATAAAGTTCAAGAAAAAAAAAACCGTTATAATTTTTAAAATGTTAAAAATTTTTTAACTTTATAATTTTCTCGTAAAATAATAATTTTTTAATTCTATAAAAATAGGAAAATTTAATAATTTCTGCTTATAAAAAAAAAATACAAAATACTGAAAATGCCACTTCCTCTAAAAATAAACGAGAAAATGTAAACAAAACCTAGGTGGCATTTGCCTCCGCTCATTGTCTCTCTCTCTCTTTCTCTTGGACGCATGCGCGATCGTCTGATCGTGTCGTTAGCTTCAAACGAGTGTAGTCGGCTTGGATGTTCGGACGTCATGAACTTCTTTTGCTTTCTAAGTGAAAACAAGACGTGTTCACCACACTCCTACTTCTTAATTCTTCAAATACCACCGAGTTAGAAATGAATAGACATATTTTAACATTCAGATAAGCAGTTATTAATCCCGGATGTGTAATTACTACCGAGTGTTATACTTAATTTGACAACTTTCTGCACGTTTCGAAAAGTTTGGATATTTTACCATGTTTTCTTCTAATAGTTACTGCAAGTTCGCTTTTATGTAAGTATCATTATCGTAATAATATATATATATATATCATAAAAGCAGCAGAGATGATGATTTAGTTCCAATTTGTGCGACTTGATGCATATATAGACATATATATATATTTATTCGTCAACGTAAGTTATAGAGTTTTTATCATTACTGCAGAATATAAATTTAAACGGAAAATACGAAAGAGAAATAACAAAATACAGATAATCATGTTTATAGTGCACCAGATGATCGATCGGTACGATCGTTTATCCTATAATTTACTTCAACCGATAATATGCAATATATTGGAGAAATAATGGCAGATATCTTACTTTAAAATTTAGTTTTGTTCTCTTGATATAGACCATTTTTCAAGTGATTACTACTCGAGATATTGCAAACTTTCCAGCGTGTTTTTTTTCCTCCCCTCTCTCTTTTTTTTTCTGATTTTTCTAGCAGATAGTAGTAGTAGTAGTACTTCTTATCGAAAGAACTATCAAAAAAATTTGCATGCTGCTTCAAATATTTCTTAATATTAAAATAAGTAAGGTATATGCGAAGTTATATAATTTAATCAATGTATAAAATTATTCTCTATTCCGAGTATAAACCGAGGAAGTTTATTATATTTTATCACCCTTAAAAAATGTAAATTAGTATTTTCTTTAAACATATTCGTTTTTATTAGATGAAACCAAACTGATCGCATGCATAAAAAATGTAGATAATACCTAAAAGAATGCTTTCATTGTCAGCGTAACGTTCGGAGAATATTTCTTTTTTTTTTTTTTTTTTGAAGACTCTAAACGAAAATTGAATATTCTCTGGACGTTTGTGGAATTGGATATACTATAAGTAGAATAATGTTGATTTTTGTGTTGATTTTTTCTTCTTTTTCTGTCATTTTTTTACTCGGAGAACCTACGTGCATCTATAAGACGATAACAGTCGACAAGCGTGGTTTATCGAGTTACAGGAAAAATCACAATTAATTAAGCAGTTATAATTAAAGAAATCACATTATCTGCATAATAAATAATAGCGTACAAATAATAATTTCTTCAAAAAAAAAAAAATCGTTAAAAATTCAGAAAAATTTTTTATAAAACGCCTTAAATTTTGCATATAATTTTATTTGATATTTGCATATAATTTTATTTTCTGTTTATGCCAGAAGGAAGAAGTAAATTAAATTTTATATCCGCGTTTTTCGGAATTATTTTTGGATTATTGAAATTTTAATTTTATAGCTTTCAAAATTGAATATCTTTTTAAATTCGGTAAAAATTTTATATTTTAATATCAAGAATATATAGTACAGGTACATCAGCATCTTTAAGAAGTATTCAGAGATATATTCGACTTTTATTGTTCCAAATTCTGCATTTTGACTATCGATACACACACTACTAGAAGAATTGAGTATATATATATATAGTTAGTTTAATCCTTTTAAAGATATTTTAAATTCCCATGAAAATTGTATAGTAGCAAATATCGAGTCAACGACCGACTTCAAATCTAACCAGGTATCACTTGGCAACTTCTTAAGCACTTGTCACTTGACAGCTGTCTGGTTGAGTCGTTGACAAGTTGATACCAAGCAAGTCATTATGCTGAACTTTAAGAGAATGATTTATTCCTTTTCACTTGTTGCCAAAGCTACATATATATATATATATATCTTTAATTTGTAGATACAGAAAGATCATCGTGCTCCATATTTGTAAGAAAGAGACTAGGTCATGTGACAATGATTACTTTAAATATCAGAATTTTATTAAAAACAAATTGTAACTTGTTCTTTATTCAACAATTTATTTGTTATAAAATTTGTTTAGTTCAGGAATTAAATGTGGTAACTGCACTGCACTTTAGTGCAGTTACCACGTTTAATTCCTGAACAGAAAACATGCCTTATTTAAATTACACAAATAATTAAAGTGATTTTTTATCATCTATCTTAAACACATAAATTTATTATCGTAATTTAAAATACAATTAAAATAACATAGTAATTAATCAAAATTTTTTAGCGTTAAAACAGTTAAGTATTAACGACATTTTCCTTTTTTATTTTAATTATTTAATTAAGTTATCAATGTTTCAGGTTTTTTTTAATAAATAATTGAAGCTAAAGGATTCAGTAAAAATTACATTACACGTTTGGAAGCTTCAATATAAACTCGAAAAACAATCTCATAAAATACAATGAAGCCATTTTTCTGGGAATACTTCGTTTATGCCGTACTTCCGGGAAAGTTTACATTCATTTTTCTAAAGATGTCAAGTAAAATTTAGATTCAAAACAATTATCTTCGTGTTATTTATCTATCTTATTATATCATTGTTAAGCGGATGAAAAATTCCGTATACATTATATATATATATAAGCTTACCGAACTAGGACTATATTTAATCGAAATTTTTATATAAAACTCGGAATAGCAATCGAAAAAGTTTCTATTTTTGAAAGTTTACTGTGTAGAGATACTTTACTACCGCAGTAATAATCAAAGAGGAGATTTATTCGCATAACAATTGTTATAGTCGAGTGCAGTGTCCTCATTTTGATTTTAGTAGAAAAGTCGAGAGAAATGGATACGAAAATGTAGGTTGTCTGACCTTCATGACGCCAATGTAACAATCCATCAAGATAAGTTATGGAAGCGGAAAATGATTTTTTCCCCCCTCTTTATTTTCTAAACGTAAGCATACTTCGATCTAACGGTAAACGGAGTTTTAAATTTTATTTGAACTGCACGAATTTAGTATATCGAAAATTAAAAATATGTATACAGTATTATTATTATTATTTTTTTTTCAACGTTATCTTTAGTAAAAAATGCGGAATTATGAATTTTAACAATGTCAATCGATCATTCAATTTTGTAATATGTTTACAGTGATTTATATCACATCTGGTGTTTCTCTTATGTAATTTTCGTGTTTATTTGCATTACCTTATCCTTTTTCCATCTGTGCTGAGTAACATTCTGAATAGGTGATGTTCTAATGTTTAGAAATAATAATAATAATAATAAAAAAAGAATAGCTGGTATGCGAATTGCAAATTTTCGAAGAATATCTTAGAATACTTAAATGATTCAGTTTCTCGGAAGAGTGTTTTAAAATCAGAGGATAAAATTGCAGGATTTACATACTCTCAGGAATGAAGTCATAAAAAAAAGGATGTTGTTTATTAATTATCAAAACCCAGTTACTTTTTCATCGTACTAATTTATTAATAAAAGTTTATTTTGTTTTGTTGGTTTAACTATTATGTTATTTTAATTTTTTTAACCAGAATACTGTTATTAAAAAATTATATTTATAAAATTCTTCGACCTTTATTATTAATAAATCGTTTATTACAAATAAATATTTAAATATTTAATGATAAAATTCTAAAATTTATTATTTATATTAAAATTTTTAAATAAAAAAAAAAAATTCATTCGAAACCGAAGGTTCTCAGATGGAAAATAAATTTAAAATGAAATACAATTTTTTTTTTTTCATCAGATTTTTTATATTCCTTTTTTTTCAAAGTGAAATCTTCGATTTTTTTTTTTTTTAAAAGAAAAAAAAACTGTAGTTTCACTTTCTTTATAAAAAACATTATTAGAAAGTGAAATCTTCCATTAAATAAAAAATTCTTTAATTTCACTTTCTAAAAAGTTATTTTTTTTCTTTGTTAAAATATATATATATATTGATACATATCAGTTTCATTTTTTTTAAATAAAATAATTACATTTTAAAATCAGTTCCACTTTTTAAAATGTCAGTTAACTTTGAAATAAAGTAATAATAAAAATCTTTCTCAGATTGAAAAATAAATTAGTTTCATCTGCTATTTTATATAATAAAAAAAAAAGAAGAAAAAGGAAATGATATTTTAGAAAATTATTTAGATTTAAATGTTTTCTTTCAGGATATGACAGTTTATTATATAACATATTCTCTCTCTTCCGTTCAGTAAGAAGAAAGATGAAAACATATTTAAAGATAAATGAAATACGAGAATATTAAATGAGTTTTTTTTCCTTCTATATTATACATAAATAATTTTCTTTTAGTTAATTAAAAAAATATGTAAGCTAAATATATATATATCTGTTTATATCTATCTGTACAATCCGCAGTATCTTTCAGTAATTTCTTTGTTGTTATTTTGACATTTTAATATCGATATTAATGCATAAATAATTTTATTTCCACATATATAATATTGAAAATAATTAATCACTCTGCAAAAATATTTTATGTGTATAAAAATATTAATCCTTTCTAAACAAATCATTAGCTACGTAAGAGAAAACCAAATGACCTCGAATTGTTTGTTGTGTGAAAATATTCAGGATTTTTTCGAGCTTTCTAATGGCATTAATAATAAAATAATCTGGGTTGATTATAATAATAATAATAATAATATTACGTATAAGTCTGCCAAGAGATAATTCGAGTTCTTGAATTAAAGATTTATCCTTCTCCAAAATAGGACTTCTGGTGTTTATCATTTTCTGGATGATGTACAACCTTCACCTTAAGGAGGTGGCGAAAACTGCACGAGAAATAATTTTCGTTTGAAATCCGTCCGTCTTCGTATCGGCTAAAAATTCATAAAATGCTATAATTATTAAACAATATCTCTTTTTTTCCTATGTAAATTACTGGAAAAAAATGTTACAGGAATTTAAATAAATATCATTATATGTTTCGAGCAGTTAAACAAATCGATAGCAGATGCTACTACGGAAAAACTTTTAGTTTTGTAATATTGCTCTTTATACATTTTCAAATATTAATTTTATAGAGCGAAAGCACTTACTGACGAAATATTTACCAAAAGCACTTACTGACGAAACTTGTCCTTGTCTGATGTATATTTAAAAAAAAAAAAACGCAACGCATGCGACAGCGTGGAAGGAGTTATTGTTACGCCACATAGTCAAAAAAGGAAAACGACATAAAAACCGTGACGTAACAAAAGAATTACGTCACAGTGATATCAAAATGTAATAATGGATGACATCGCAGTAGCGTGAAAACGGATTACGCAAGAATTACGGTTATTGTTACGTCTCGAAATCTAAAAAACTAATGAAGAAAATATTATGAGCGCGCTACCGTTGTTACATTCTGCGTTTATTTAATAACTTATTTATTTAAATGATTTATTCTGTAGGTACAGATGTATTGCGAAATTACTTATTTAGAAAACAGTATTTCTTAATTAATGCTATATATTATTTACATCTTAATATAGTTCTGTTAAACAATATCAAGCGTTACTTACTGATGTTAATAATATATTATAATTACTACTACAGTAGCATATAGGAAATAAAGTACAGAACTATTCTTCCGATTTTTAATATTAAATTTATAAGTTTTAAGACACACAAAAAATTATTAATCATTTCTCACTTGCTTAATTTTAATTAGCTGATTATTTAAATTAAATAAAGAAATAATTCAGAATATCTAGTCAAGAAATTTATTCTGTTTTTCTTCATTGCTTATACTTCTAATAGTGAAGCTTATATTAATATTATGACGAAATTTTCTTTGATTAATAATTAGATAATGTTATGAAAACATTTTTTATGACTGTAGTTTTATTATTTATATAATTTTATGTATAGTCTTAAGGTTCTTACTAGTTTCCTTTCATCAGATTTTTAATTATTGAATATTTGTTATTATTTTTTTTTTTTTGTATTTTTTCTTGCATATAACTTTACTAAATTGTGAAAAAATTATACTGCATTAAAAATATTTAACATTAAATTTTAATAATTAAAAAAAATGAATATTAATTTATTTGATATTTGAAGTAAGTTATTTATAAAAAAATAATTTAGAAAGTTTCATTAATATATAAAAATATAAAAAAAGTTTTTTTTTTTGTAAATATTTAACTTAAAAATTAATTGGATTTAAATACATATTTCAGTAATTAAGATGCAACTTGACGATTTATTTTATGGTAGTTAAATATATTTAATTTTCTTACTTTTTTTTTTCTTAAATCCAATTATACCAGACTTTATTAATTTATGCAAGAACTCTCTAATGGCAAAATCCAATTAACTATAATAATCTCTTTTTTTTTGTTTTATGTCTAACTATTTTTGGGAAAACTCCATATAAACGAATAATTAACTTATGCATTCCAAAATATTCATTAAATCCCTAAGATAAATAGATTAAACTTAACCTCAGATAGTTCAAAAATTTTCGAATAAATTCTGATGAAGTTATTATAGAACAAAATTTATAATCAGTATGGTTAAACTATATATATCATATATAATTATTTATAAAGTTTTTTTAACGTAGAAAGAAACGTGATGGAAAATACATATCACAAATTCACGTCACGACGTACTCTTGAGGTTTCTATCCTTCCTATAGTATACTTTGTCATATCCTGTCTAAGCATATTATTTGACTGAATATCTCGAAGAGTTATGGCGAAAAATTCTAATTTAATCAGTAATATTTTAAAATAAGTTAAAAACGATTTTTTTTTTTTAAATTAAAATATCTAAATTTTGCAAGATTCGAGAATAGTAAAAAGAAAATGTTTTCTTTACTAGATTGCCAAATATCCATGAATGACATATTGACTTTCATTCATGGATATGTCCTTATCCAGTTTGCTAGTTCTCTTAAGCTGTTTAAATTCAATGACAAATATATGTCATCGGCCCATTCGCTTCACATGTAGCCATAACATGCTGAATGTTTGCCATATCCTGCCATTGACATTCCAGCTTCGGTCAAAGGTCTATATAAGTCGTTCGCTCCCTTTACCAAAGAACATTTTTGGCACTTAATAAAGTAACAATTTTATTTTGGTTCTATTTATATAATGCCTATATTCAGTATATACAGTATTTTAATTTAGTAACCATCTTGCATACTTTAACTTCTAACAGATCTGTATGTATGAAACCTTTATTAAAAAATCGCCTATTGTTTTAAGTTGAATTTTATTTAATTTTAAATTTGATAGAGAGATAATAGAAATATAAAATAAATTGATGCTTTATCTCAAAATTGATTTACTTTATTAATCACTCAATCTTGTTTCAAAGTAAGGTCAAACAGATGCGATCATGTCAGTTAAATCATTGTATAGTACGTAACTATTTCAGGTCAGTTGAACATACAAACATTTACTTCCGGTGAAAAGAAAAAAAATCTTATCGTCTGATTAAAGAAACAAATATTTAAAAGTTATAGTGATGAAAATATTTATTGCACATCCTTTCGATGGCTACTTAAATCATTTCTGGAAAGTTATCCAGCATCAATGCCAGTTTTCAATAAAGTACACGAGTAATTTGATTCTTAATATATGTATACTTTAAATAGAATTATTTATTTATTGTATTAGAATACGTTCGTCGTTTATTTAAAATATATATATATATAAAAATCAATAGTTCTTTATGTTCGATATGAAATGTACGTCGAATATGATATTTCACATTTCAAAGATATTTTTAAATTAATTTAAAAATATATATACGATATATATTATGTGCAAATTATAATATTCAGTTATGTGATTATTGAAAATTTATCTGTTCATTATTTCAAAAGGATTTAATAAGTTTCAGAAAAATTAGACAATATTAATGTGTATTTCAAATACATTTCAATAAATATTAGGAAAAATATCAAGAAAATGTATGTTTGAGACGCATTTCAACAAGTTTAAGAGAAAATCAAGACAATATTAATGTATATTTCAGATGCATTTCAACAAGTTTAAGAGAAAATCAAGACAATATTAATGTATATTTCAGATGCATTTCAACAAGTTTCAGACAAAATGTAGGTATTATTTATGCAACCTATACTTCAATTGCATTTAAATAATTATCAGGAAAACTTTCAACAGTATTTTTTGTACACTTTGCAGATATCTTTAAATAACAGCTCTAATTTCAGTTCATTTTTAAGTCATATAAAACTAATTGTTGGACATTTCAGTTTCAGACAAGCTAAGAAAGCAAAATATTTCCATGACGAAAGTTTCAAGGGTATAAAAATAAAGAATTCTTATACAATTTATATCTACTTATAACATGTATTATGCAGAATACAGATTAATTTATAAAATATAATATACATAAGAAATTTATTATAGAATATATAGAATTATTTAAGAAAACTTATAAAAAATTTATATTACTTTTCATGAATAAACTTGTTATGCTAATGGAGGAAAATAGATAATAATGATTTAATTCGTAAAATTGCTTACACGTGTTTATATGATTACAGTGTCTTCTGCAGATTTCAAGTACAAATAGATTTATTGAATTAAAATTTCTGAAGAGAAAATAATGGCAAAATTAACTTTTCATTGTACTAAAACACGATGTATTCATGATAACGAAAGATTTTTTTTTTATATATTTATATAAATAGTAAATGAATAGTATAAACAGAAGAGAATAACGCATAATCATAAACTGTACCCAGTACCGTATATAGGAAAAAAAAAAAAAAAAATTCGTTTTGATAAATTACCTGAACGTCAGACGGCGTCTGGAAAGAGTTTCATCTTATTTTATTTCTTAGTCACGTGGTTAAGATGTAGTTTGAAGGGAAGTGTCGCAGCTTGTCCTAACCACCCGCAGTTAACTGTCCTCCCAATAGGTCGTTACTTTTAAGAGTGTCGTTGACTCTATATCAACTTGAAAGAATGATTTTGATAGGTTAAAGGATTTATTTTCATGGATGATTGGGGTGACATGAAAAGAAAAAATACTCCTCTCATCCATTCTGCTTTTTTCTTCTATCCGGATGGATGTTTTAATGATAATTATTATTTGTTTATATTAAATGCAAGCTGTAAATATTTTTAAAAAAATGTGAAAAAATTATGACTATTGGTTGATACCAAAATTTGCGAAAACGAAGTAAATTTTCATGAATGGTCAGTTATTTCTCTTTATGCAGTACTTTACATCATAACTTCATATAGGTGATATTAACGAAAACAAAAAGATGATTTTAATTAATTTTTGTAATTTTTACACAGAACATTTGATCAAAAGACATAAAATAATATAAATTTTCATCATTTCGTTGCAGTTTGTTTAATATATAACTTTTACGATATTTGTGACAGGGATTAAAACGGCAATAACACGCATAAATGCTTAAATTTCTCCGAAATTCAAACTTCAACCATCAAAGACGGTTTTATTGATTTTATTCACGAATTATTTTTCATGAAATTTAATTTTCAATCAGTTAAAATTTAGGATTTTTAACAAACATCTTGCTATACATTTTTAAAGGTTTAGAAAAAGTGTGTAGTTCATTCGCACCACATTTTTAAAAAATAATAATAATAATAAAATAAAAAATAAAACTGATGTGACAGTTTTGTACGCAGTGACGTACGTAGAACGTGCGTGATGTGAGGTTGCAAAAAAGTTCGTGAAAAGTTTAGAAAGTTAGTCTTACATTCGAAGTATGTTTTTCTCTTTTTCTTTTTTTCTTTTTGGAACTATTCCAAATCTAACCAATTGCATCGAATTACAGTCAAAAGAGATACGAGTTTTAGAAAGTAAGAAGAGGAAGCTTTAAATCATTTTTAATAATTCTCATATAGGTTTATTTATTGCAGTGAGAACATATCCATTAATATAAATCTTGTTTTGTACTACTCTAATGTCGTCCTCTCGGTAAAAGTGTATAGCACTACGGTAAAACTACATTGACAGGGTAAAAATGCCGCCGAACTTATTTTTCTAACGTAAGATAAAAATATTTTTTTAAAGTAGATTTAAAAAAAAAAAAACAATGAAAAGTATTAACCGATTTCACGTATGGACGGCTTCAAATACTGGCTTTAACTAATTAAAAAAAATAATAATAAAGTTAATTAACATAAAAATTCTCTCTTGAACTCTCAAGGTTGTTTACGTTTCTGAATATATATCGTTAACTCCAAAAGAAAAAACATGTTTAATTTAAAAATAAATTTAATGTAATTAAATGAGATTTAATTACAAAAAAAAAATATAATTAAATTTAATTTTTAACTGGTTGAATATATATATATATATATATATTAATGAATTAGACAAACATATATAAGATATGTTAACTTTCTGAAAAAAGTTTTTCTTGTTAATGTTAAATTTTATGACTATTTTAGAAGTGTTTTTTTTGTTTTTGCCTTGTATCTCATTCGTTATTCGTGATGTACAGTTCAAAAAGTATTTAACTTTTAATTAATTAATAGTTTTATCTGTTGCATTGTTTAAATTTGTAGTTATAAAGGTCATTATGCCAACGTTGTGGTCGTAGCTGTAGATGACAAATACATATTCCGATGTTTATCTGCCATAAATTAAAAATAAGTACATTTTAAACCAAGTGCAGAGCTTAGATAATTACACAAAACGTATATATATTTAAAATCATCATCTCTACAAATCTTTTATGCTAGTTACGTTTGAGTAAATTTAAAAAAAAAAGTTAACTTCTACAGTTTAAGAGTAACTAAATTATATAATTATGTGTTAAGTTAACAAGTAATGAACTTTTCAGACCATTGTAAATTACATTCTGAAATATTAAAGTATGAGACGATTTATTTTCTTACTATATATATATATAATATTAATAAATCTCTCTTCTATTTTTATTATAATCCTTTTTTACATCGTTTCAATCATCGAAGGACAAAAAAAGGAAAAAAAAAAAAAAAAATTAATTAGAATTTTAAAATTTCAAATTTTCTTCGAGAAGAATTCTTTAAAAATTAATATGTACGTATACATACTTTTATGAATAATGCATAACGAATTAATTAATTTTTAATTCGAATAATTAAAAAAAAAATTTTGATTCGTGTAAGTTAATGTTTTACGTCACGTATGTTAAGAAATTTATGAATTGAATTTTAGAATTGTAAAATATATATATATCGCATCGTTTAGAGGATTAAAAAAAAAGCTTTAAAACCAAAATTAATTTATAAATTCAAAATATAAGATATAAAAAAAAATTTTGATGAATACGATTCGTTTTATTTAACAGAAAAGAAGAAATATTTATATTTTCTTATTGAATATCTTAGATTTGAAAGTTCACGGATGCATTTGATGTAGCCGTATCGTATAATACTGTAAAGTAGAGAATTTTCGACTGAGAAAGCGATATGGTTCCAAAATTCCCCGAAGTGCATTACTTCAGATAAAATGCATTTTTTTTTCCCCCATGCTATGTAGAACACGTTTATAAATTCATTCAAGAATATTTGACTTTTCTAGTGCTCTGTCTTAAATAATAATTTATGCTTGCCAGCTTACGGATTAAGTAAAGTCGTCTAAAAGTTTCTTTTTGGGTTAGTAAAATATGCATTACTGCACTTGTATAATTTACATTATGATGATTAACGATAATCCTTATAAAGTAAACTTCTTACTGAAGTGTCGGAATAACTTAGAGATTAGTTTCCGATGCATAATTTAAGAGAAAAATATTTTCTTTCATATTTATTAAATTCGACAAACGTAAATATTAGAGTAAAATTTGTTCGAAACTCTCTTCATTAAACTTATTTTATATATTCAATATTTGATATAAATGCATTTAAATGCGTATTAATTTATACAAAACAGGAGAATCATCGACTTTTTTTTTTCTGTGTTTTATTAAAACAAAAATTAATTAATTGTTAGCACAAACTGTCTTTAACGAAGAAAGATCTACCAAGATAAAAATTATATTAAAAAAAGAAAAAAAACTCTTGATAATTAATCCTTAATTTATCAATTGTATAATTTCTATAATGCATTACTTGTCAGTAACTTCTGTTTTATATAATAACTTTTGTATAAAGATCAATTACGTTTCATAATATTCCTAAAGTCAAAGGTCAAAAGTCTGTAAGGCAATTACATTTAGCAGAAATCCTAAGTCGGCATTAATATTTAACACCACATAACAAAGGAAAAAATATATTAAACTTTAATGACATGCGAAACATTGAAAATAAATGATTAATGTCACCACGTAACAATGTTAAAATTGACTTGTATGACGCAATAATTCGAAATTGGAAATCGACTCTTGTTTTCCTATCTTTATTTGGAATGAGAAAACGTTCACGCTTCTGTGAGTTATCCGGTGAAGCCAACTTTGTTTTAATCTTTAAAAGTTGCTGTATGTAAGATATATATATATATATACAGTATACAGTATATATACAGTATACAGTATATATATATATATATATATATATATATACAGTATATATAGGGTGAGCACAAAAACATTCTCACATTCCCAGATTTAAAAACGTAAAAAAATAAAATTAACATGAATATCTTGATAAAATTGATATTTACGATTCAGTGAACTCAAGAATTTTCATTTCTTTCCTTTAAAGAATCGCTAGGCAGGATTTTGACAGCTAGAGCTAAATTTTACCCTTTCAAACCTTGGAATGTTTTTTTTTTTTTTGCTCCCCCTGTATATATACAGAAAAGTTTGATATACTGTATATCTCTCTTTTAATTGCTTTTGGATTACTGTATACTATAAATTGTTTAAGTTATTGACTTAATTCGAACGAACGAATTCAATTAAAAATTCTCCAAATGATAGCAATTTAATTTTGGATGGTCGTATGGTGGGGAGGGACAAAAAATACGGATATGCTTCTTTCAACTTTAATGACGTTTATAAATCTGTAGAAAATTTTGAGGAATAATTTCTATTTTCTTTCCAAATTGACTAGTAATTTTGAAAGAATTGGTTTCAGTTTTCGCATTGCATTACCATCATAATCGATTTCTTTGGATCTTAAATGTACATTAATGTATTTAATAAGTTAAACGATATCCGAAAGCAGTTATTGTAATTAATTATTTATCTTAAACAACAAAATATAAAAGTATTAATTACTTATAGGTTACGGATTACTTTTGTTAGTTAATTACAATTTTGTTGATTTTATTTAATTCACTTAATTGCATTTATAATCTAACGTAATAAACAAAGAAATGTACATTTAATTAATTCTTATAAATTCCTTTATTTTGCTATTGTCAGATTTGTAACAGATTAGTTTTTCGTTTTGATTAATTACAATCATTTTTTTTAATTACGTTTAAGATCTAATGTAATTAACAAAGAAATGGACAGTTAATTATTTTTATTATTATTTTTTTTTTTATAAAAGTCGTTATATTGTAAATATCGTCATGTTGATATCAGACTAGATTTTTTTGATTGATTACATACTTCTTGATTTTGCTTAACTCTGTTAATTACATTTAGTATCTGGTTAATTAATAAGATAAGAATGTATGATTACTGTAATTCTCTCTTGTAAATGCCGTTATGCGTCTAAATATATATATAAGTTATATATATTTTATTAATCCAACTAGATTTAGAATAATCCAAATTTATGAACTAAGAAAAATAATTTTATGGATAAAATTACTTATAAAAAAATAAATGTAAATCAATCAAAAATAATTGAGTTAAAGCAAAAATTTGAAATTTAATATTGTAAATGTTTTCGTATCGTTGATCACTAATTTCTGGTCAAAATTAGTTGCTTAAAAACTGATATATATATATTTTTTTAAGCAATTAGGTCTGTATTGACCGTTACTCTTACTTACCAGTAGTAGTAGAACGATTTAAATGGAAGAGGAGCTAAGCTCATTAAATTTATCAATAAGAGAAAGTATTTAAAAGTTTATTTATTTATTTATTTTTAAAGAAAAGTATATATCAGAAAAAAAAACTTTCTCAAAAATCAATAACTGTCGTCTTCCGAATGGATACCGTTCAATGATGGAAATAAGGTTATTTACTGACCTTACATTCGTTAAGTAGGTCAACACACTAATTCGATACTTCTATAATGTTTGTGATATTGATTTTTTGGTAACGTTTAGAATCTTGTTTTTTTTTTTTTTTCCTCCTCTCTCTTACAGCCATTTTATTTTGTTTTTAAGAAAATGTATTACAATCGATAATTAGAGTACATTAAAGAAGCTAGAAAGACATTAATCAGTAGAATGTCATTTCAGAAACACTCTGTCAGCGATTCGACATTTTGACACGAGGTCAATATCCTTTGTGCAGTGTCCATCACGTTTTATCTTTGTCATAAGATTAAGCTGAAGAAAGTTTCGCAAAGTAAGGATATAACTATCGATATTATCGAATTCTTTCTTTTCTGTTTTATTCGTTCGGATCGATTATTAGAGTTCAGTGGATTTAAAAAAGAAAAAATTCTCATTTTGATAAATTGCACGTTAAATATTTATGCGTATCAACAATAATTCGTGTTGTTAGCATAAAACTGAGGAAGCCTCTTATGTTTTACGTTAACGCAAAGGGCAAAGTACGTACGATAGAGATAAGAGCGGTACTATTAAGATTTGTTGCATTTAATTACAGTTTCTGTTAGAAATAAAAGATGAATTCGTTCGATTTTTTTTTTTTATTTTACTTCAAGAAAATGGATATCTTTCTAGTTTTTATTTATTTCTCATCCTGATCGGGTTACTTTTCGTAAAGCTCAACGAAATATTTTGTGGTAATCTGAAATAAATTTAGAGATTTTGAGGAAATAAATTTTGAGGATTTTTTTGTACTTAAAGTCTTCATTTTTAAATTAACGATATAATATTTACACGATCGCTTTGGGTCATTATTTTTAAATTTCGTTATTTACATCTTGAATAATAAATGCAAATCAGAATTTTTTTTTCCTGAAAGATGTCCAGAAAAAGAATTTTGGTTTGCATTTTAACTCACGAAGACAAATGCGTTATTATTTTTTTGTTTTAGTAAAGTACATTGCATAATAAAATATGTTGTAGCTATATATATATATTTCTTTCGGCTTAATGTGTTATATACATTTTTTACTTTATTTGTTTCTAAAAATGTTTTCTGACGTAATAATGGATATCCGGTTATGGGAATCCAGCTTTATGTACGTTATAAAGAAACAAGGAAGTAAGCTTTATGTCTACTTTATAGAGAGGAGATCAAAAAATGTTATACCGTACGTAATTCTTCGATAGTATTTTTACCTTGTTGAACTTCTAGTACGAACTCTGATGTTTACATTTGAAGAGAACATAAATTACCGCAAACGCTTCTATGTTTACAACCATTTTCTTTAGGATGACCTACATTTTCTTCTCTTCTATATTTTTGAAGACTGATGAATCTCTTAGATGATAATGTAACTCTTCCTTACATTACGCATCCGTAAAACTATTTTTGCATTTTCAAATTAGTAAAGAATTTACTTCCATAGAATAAATATTTACAGAAGTAAGAGTTTCCCAGTAACGCGTATAATAAATTTGCTGGTAACAATTTTTGGATGTTTCCTTTCGGAGCATTAAAGAATTTGCATGAGATTAATTTAATAATTAATTTATTCCATTAGTAACTACTTCGAGTACCATAGAGAATGATTATTGTTTAATTAAAAATTGCAATTTAAAAAGTTTTTAATTGCTTAAGAAAATGATATATATATGTTAATTGTATTCTGTGGTGATCACATACAATTCTCGGAAGAATAATTTTAACCTATTAACTACAATATTTTATTTTATTTTTTTTATTTCTATAAACATTGTTTTGAAATTGCTTTCATGTTTAACTTAAGTAGCAAGAACTGTCGCGTTAAAATTTGCATGCTAAATCTGTAAAACAGTAGCAGCTCTAGAGTTACGTATTAATTTTTTTGTTTTTTGTGCATCCTGTTGTGGTTTATAAATATGCAAAACAAGGCTGTTCAGTTAAGAATTTTGTTTAATCAAATTGTTTTAATAAGCGTAAATTATTATTCTTTTTTTTTGTTTTAACGAAAGGCATTGGCCTGGTGAGTAAAAGTTCTCTTTCTCTAATCAGATACTCCCTGTGAGAATTATTTTTAGAGCAGAACGATCCTTGAAACTTTCTACTGGTATTTAGGTCTCGTGACATAGTTCACACTTTCCTGTTTCTTTCTACATTTTAAATAAAGTTCAAATGCAAAAACTTAGTAAAATGTTATGCCATCTGGATTGATCTATACGCGTCAATCATTTATTTATCGGTTGGATTGAGCGTAGTTTGGAATCTACGCAGTAAAAATTTTCTCTCCTTTTTTTTTCCCTTCTATCGCTTCAATAAGTTAGGATGTATACACAAAACTTGTGTCAACTTATTTGTGCGATACGTGTTTTATCTAAAATGTAAATTTGTTTTGACAAAATGTTTTTTTAATGCATTGAACAAATTTTCTCCAAAGACGAGTGTAAAAACTGTTTTATTCAGCACACATTTCTTCAACTGATGTGAGAAAGGAACAGATATTTATATATTAAATGCTGAATGTAAAAAAATAAAATATATATATATATATATATATATATTACTGTCATAAATTTCATTAAAAAAAATTATGATGAAAATTAAGTGTAAGGCTTAAACTTCTATACGATTAATATGATTTTCAGCTCAAATTAAATATGTTTAATCAATTATAATATTTAGATTAATTCTAAGATAATTAGCATAATTTAATTGAGTTAAAATTGAAGTAATAATTGCATAACATTTTTTTTTTAAATTCGTTATTTTTGTTATACAATTAATCAACAATGACTTATTGTTTAATTAATCGTTATCAATTAAAAAATAATTACAACAAGGAAGTATTCGGAGATTTTTCATTAAATAATTTTAAATTACACACCCAGTAAGTGTAATTAAATTTGTAATTGCATATTTTGGATTGCAGCGTGATTGTAAAACTAGAACTGAAGTCATTTCTGACTTGGCACTTGTAAGTGTTCCAGATGTTCACTTTCCTCACAGTTGGATCCATGTTTTGAATTCTTTTCCAGCTATTAGACGAGATGAAACTTTTTCTTCTTTCTTAAAGTAGTGGCTGATATTAAAAATCCTAACGTTTTACTTAAAGAGTTGGATATAAACATTCACTTAATCGAAATAAACAAATAAATTATATGTCGCAGTCGATAGATGTCAAAATTACTGTATTCGAGGAATTTCTTCTCGGTGATACGTTTCCTTGACAGCAAAGTCGACCTTGGTCACTCTCTTCTATCTCTCTGTCTCTCTCGCTCTTAACACGTGTCATCGTTCAACCTTGAGAAAAATGCAATAAAACCACTTCTTCACTTATTCATATAGTCAAAGTATAATAAAAGAATTTATGATGAAATTAATAAATATATATATATATTTTTCATATTATCCTCCTTTCAAACATAATCAATATGCGGTCGTTTGATTGTTTTATAGACAAATAACGAAAACAAAATTATTGAAGACGATAATATTTATAATGCAAGAGAAATGTCTAAACATTAAACAAGTATTTTTTTTTTTTTTTTAATTGAAAATTCAGTTTATAAAGTAAAATAGCAGAGAACTACAGTCTTGTAGGGGGAAAAATTAGCCGTTAATTAAAAATTATTTGTAGAACGATTCACGGCGAGTTTTGTTTAGAAGGAAAGTTAGACTAAACAGAATATAAACTTCTTTGTTTTTATAATATTCACTTTTCGTTTACCACATGTTTTGGTAAGAGAAATACTCTTATTTGCATTATAAAGTACAAGTTTTCTCTTTATAGCCATTTTCAATATGTGTGGAGACTGTCATGAAATCGTCAAGGGTTGTGTGATGCCAGACCATGTCATCCATGGCTGACGAATCTGGAGTTATAGTCGATATAACATCTGAATTGCAAAGAAACCAGGAATGTAAGTCGTCACCGGTAAGTATAGATATTTTTCTATATTTTTTATTCTATAGACACTTTTATATATATATATATAAAATTCAGATATTTTCATACTGTAGTACAGTATTAAATTATGAATGCGTGGGTTTAAATTAAAACTGAAAAAAAAATATACGTCAACAAAGAATATTCAAAATATTAGAATAAATATCATAAAAGCGTACAGATAGTTTATCACGTTTGTTTTTTTACTGCAGCATCATCCGTAGACGTGCTATTTTAGTAATAATTAATACGTTTGATTAAAAATGAATTAAATTATTTTGAAAATTCAGAGATTCTTATATGAGAAATGTGGAGAATATAAAGAAAAATATTTAATGCATTCAGTTACCACTTCTATGTAGTTGGGAATATTTTGAGATGGAAAATATTGAATAATTAATTTATTTTAAGTGGTTGCATATATAAGACTTTTCACATATAGAAAATATTTTCAAATGAAGAAAAACAAAAAAAATAAGAAAAGATTTGCGAGCAAAAATTAGAAATCTATAATAATGAATGAAATTTGTTGATGATTGTTTTATCGATACATTCTTAAATTAAATTAAAAAAAATATATTTATTTCTACTACTAATTTATTCTATTTCTAATAAATATTAAAAAATATTTCTAACGTGTTATTGTTAATAAATTTGAATAAAGTAATAAGAAGAAAGGGGAGGAAAAATATAGTTTTTAAGCACTTATTAAAAACAATTACAGTAGTTGTAAGATTAAGATATTTTTATTAATTAAAAAATTGTTATTTTAATTAAACACATTTTTTTTAATTTTTTCGAAATATTTCCTATATATATATATTTTCATAAAAATGATTGCAATTATATAACTTAGATAAGAATAAAAAAAAAAATTGCAGTTATTAAAAAACAAAAAAAAAAAATATGAAATTTTACACGGAAAATAATTAAAAGATTTGAAAGTATAATTAATGATGGATTATTTTTAATTTTTATTTGTTTTTATTCATTAAATTTGAATTCTTAGAAAAATTCTTCTTTGTAATTTCATTACCGATGAGATGAAAGATTATTATTATTATTATCATCATTATTATTTTATTAATTTTGAAGTGAAGTTTTGTTCGTATAATTGCACTCGAAGCGAAAATAAAATGTGTTGATCACTTGGAATATCGACTGGGATTAGTTTTCGGAAATAATGACTATAGCCGCAGGAGTGCTTTATGCTATTGATGCTTGTTATGAGAAGATTTTGAAGGAAGTACTGATTTAGACTTTATTAAATGAAATTGAGAGTTAATAAATTTGCATCCAATAATTTAAAAAAAAATCTTTCTTAACAGCTAACTTTAACATTTTAAATGTATTCAGTGTGTGCTCATTGTTTTTTTTTTAATTGAATTTTTTTAAAATTTATTTTTAACTGTTTAATTACGTAAATAATTCAAATAGTAAACATGTAAAAATTTTTACAGGTTTAAAAAAATCAGTATAAATGCAAACAAAATTTAATTCAAACATATAATGTTAAAATTTATTAACATATAAGAAGGTTTTAAATGTAAAAAAATTATTCGTAATTACGTTTAAATAGCAGTCAAAATGCTTTAAACTCCTTTTTTTTATGATAGAAAATAAGACTTATGAGATCACTAGTATCTGTTCATCGTCTCTCAGTGTGTACCTATTAATAATTTTTGAACTAATTAGTAAATTTTCATGAAATTCTACAGAGATGCTCTGAAAGTAAACGCCATTTCGATACCGCATGTTTAACCCCATAGATAAATCCGTTTAAAAATGGCGAACGTTCAAACTTTTGAGATTTCCACCCGAAGAAGTCGATATAGATCCAAAGTTAGATTATCAAATAGTCCCTCAGATTGATGAAGTAATTTAATCACTCATCTTTAATCATAGCATAATCTGAAATCAGGCGATTAATTCTTTCTAGAACTGTGTGTTTATTTCTTTATAAGATTATCATGCTATCCATATGTCTGCCATTGCTAATAACATATTAATTAACAAGTAGATTATTCTGAAATTCTGTAGAGATATTCAGCAACCAAAATTCCTAAATGTCAAATAAACAAGACGATGTTCAAACAAAAATTTGTTCGCTGTAAAATTTACACGTCTATAACTATATATATTCGTCAATAACTGTTGAACATCTCTCCTTCACATTGTTTGATTTTTAGTTTTATTATGTTTAGAATTCCGATATTAAAAGATTGTTTGCTTTGAACGTAATTCGCTTAATGAATTCTAAAATTTAATTAATATTTCCTATGGGATTCCTTTTAATATTTAATATCAACCACCAAAAGTTTTGAAGAATCTCTATAAGAATTAATTCATTATAAACATTTGAAATTAGTAAATTACTTCGAAATTACTCTAACGTTTAGTTACTTGGTTCCATTTGATTAATATGAAGACATTAAGCTTTTCACATGGTTCACTAGACTAATCAACGAATTTTTCATCGTGTTAACTATAATTAAAAAGCCATCACAATTAATACCCCCTCAATTACGTGTTTAACCTGCTTATCTAAGTCAAGCTACCCGACACAATTAAAATTTTGTTTCGATAAATTTACCAGTCAAAAATTACTCGAAATCATTAATAAATTTAATTACGAAATGCTATTTTTTTCGATTTTTTAAAAAAAGAAAAAAAAAATATATATATATATATTTTAATTATCGTCATCGTTAAAATCTACAAGAGGAGAAAAAAAATCGAGTTCATTATAATCATAAAATCGATTTTCACTTAACTTTAATCAATAAAATTTTAAATAGATTAATGAAGAGATATTTATATTTTTGATGGTAAAGTTAAAAAAAAAATAATTTTAAATTATCAGGAAAACAAAAATTATATGCAAAAACTTGTTGTTGTATCATTTTAAACAATTTTATAACATGTTATAATTTTTTAACATTAATAAATGCAGTTTTTAGCTTCTGAAATTTTTATAACTAAAGCTATTATTATTTTTATAATTAATTAACTGGTTGACATTTTATAATATAATTAATTTTTAATTGTGTTAATTATAAATAAATATAATTAATATATATTTTTTTTAATTTTAAACATGAATAATATGATCGTAAATCTTATTCCATTATTAAACGAACTACATCGAAAATTATTTTAATGTTTTTCGGTCTTTTTATGTTATTAAATAAATATTTATACAAGTGAATTTAATATTTTTTGATTTTTTTTATAGCAGAAAAAAAATTTTAATCCATGTTTTTCGATTATTTTCCGAATAGAAATAATAATAATAATTACAATTCTAGAATATTTAATTAATTAATTTTAATTATTAAAAACGATTGTGTTGTGTACCAGCGTAACGATTTTTACAATCGAAAAATAATTATTTAATTCTTGAACGAATCTTGAATTTATTTATTTATTTATTTATTTATTTCTTGAATTTATTCGCGACTTCCGAATTTAATTAATCAATTAATTATTTATTTTGTTTATTTCCATTATTAATAAATTCGAGAATCCGTTCAAGAATTCAAGAATGAATTCAATAATTAAATTGATTCAAGAATTAAATTAATAAATAAATTCAATGATTAAGTTAAATCGAGAATTAAATTAATAAAATAAATTCAATAATGAAGTTAATTCAAGAATTGAATTTAAAAAAAAAAAAAAAAATTAAAATAATTCTAAAAATAGAAACCTAATATTCAGAGATGAATTAGGAGTTATTGTTTTGGTCAGTTTTTCTTTTAAAAATCCACTTTTCTTGGATTTATTTATTTTTTAATTTTTACTTTCATCTGCTTTACAAAATTCATTTTTTTTTTTTTTTTTTTAAACGGACATAATATAATTTTTGCGAGTTACAAAATGTTTTGCTACCGGCTTTCGGTACATAAACGTGTAGAATTTGCAATGAAATTATTCATTGTGCCGAATGTTAAGTAGTAGAATTCAAAAATATATTTCTCTCTTCTAGTTTTCTTTCTTTTTTCTTTATCCCATTTCTCCGTAGAATAACAAGAAGTTAAAGAATAAAATTAACTAAACATCGCCGAGACTTTATATATTAATAATAATGTTTTCTGCACTTCGTAGGAAAATCGATTAAAACATTATTAAAGGATTTATCCTTTACATAAAAGAGATTATTAGAATAAAATTGTATTATTTAGAATTTTATTCGATTGAATTGTTTTAGAAAAGAAAAAAAAAAGAAAAAGTCGGTTGTATGAACTTTGATGCTGTAAGCGAGTATCGATATTCGAAAATTATGAAACAGTAAGGGGAATAAAAATGGTTATTTTCTCTTATAAAATGAGATTTGTGATCATATATTAAATTACGACAAAGATTTTCTCTTTCGTTGAGAATCCCTTTATTGTTTTTTATGATTTAAATATTATTTTTAATATTTAAAATTGCATATTTATCGAATTAAAAGGGGGGGAACTCATTTCGTAAGTACAAAATAAATTATGCATTATAATAAATAAAATAATTCGTTAAAACTTCGTTTAGTAATGTTTGTTTTTGATTTTTAAGTATTTAAAAAAAGATGATTTTATCGTGATTAATGATGCATTATTTATAATATCATAAACAAATAATTTTAAATTAAAAAAAATTAATACAGTGCTTTTTTATTTCCTGTTTTAAATGCATAAACTTAATAACTTTTAACATAATTTTTATTTTTTTTTTATAAGAAAAATGTATTTTATAAGATGATTATGCTGTTTATCTGTTGTTTGTCTTCCACTGATAACATTTGAATTAATTAGTATATTTTCATGAAATTCTGTACTCACATTTTGACATTAAAGATGAACTCGATACCACCATTTTTTAATCTTATAATTTCATCTGTTTACAAATGGCGGACGTTCGAACTTTTTATGCTTCCCTTAATGGAGATGTTACGGATCCTTGTTTAGAATATCAAACAAGGATAATCCATATCATCTAGATTAAATTTACGGATTTAAATACGCCATAAATCATTCCGACAAAGTGTACGTGTTCCGAAAATAGACCTCTTTCCAGAACTACTTTTTATAGTTTTCATTCATTAAAAATAAAGTTATAAAAATATAATTAGAGGAACAATAAATCTTGATAACTGATGCCAATCAAAGTATATAATGATTTTATCGCTTCAATCTCGAGTAGGATTTTTATAATTACTATAAAAATTACGCTTATATCGATAACATTATAAAGGAAAATTATTGAAAAATAGGAGTAATTTTTTCATTATAATGTAATATATATATATTTTTATTTGTAAACAAGTTTAAACGAAAATAATTTAAAGTAACTACTGTGAGCTTGAGTACCATAATTTCATAAATTTTTTTTATTATTATCGTCAATTATTAGACAGTTTTAATATATCTATCACGATAAATCCATCTTTTAATATAGATTATCATATATGCTTCCTATATACTTACAGGAATGTATATTTAAACATAATATATGTGTAAATTAAAAAAAAAAATTGAAATTTAAAGATTTTTTAACTTATTGCCACGTATAAAAAATATTTTAGATGTTAAAACACTCATTTCTTTACTTAAATGTTGGTTACTTTCAACTAATTCATTATTTGTAAAATCAAATATTTAAAGAGTTTAATTTATCGATGAATCATATATTCGTATGTAAATTTTACTCGGCATAAAAAAAATTATTCTCTACAGGAAGATTATTGCCTGTAGAGAATAAAAAAATTTTTTTTGTGTTATGTGAATAATTTAAAAAAAAATTATCCTCTACAGGCAAGATGGTAAAATTTAAAAGACAAACAGTTACCGAAAGTAAATAAAACTGAAGTACATCAAACGATATTTTTGTAGAAAAAAAATGAATATTTTTTTCTACAAAAGTATCGTTTGATGTTAACCTTCCCTATGGGGGTTATGCGAAAGTTTGCCCCCCAAAAACGAGACGCGCGAAAACCGAATTTGAAGACGATGCGAGCAAGCCCGCCAAGCAGTCGGAGCCACGTAGATTCCCACCGCAGGTTCTTAGTGACGGATGTGGGCACCGCCGAAGCAGTCCCGATTCCGTATAGGAGCCCACAAGCGCTGGAGCGCCGAGGCAGTCCCGATCCGGCAGTCTCGAGATCCGTTACTGGGCAGTCCTTAGATCCGTCAT
>WUQG02008674.1:0-11983 GCA_011317285.2 Androctonus mauritanicus
ATAGGGGATATTAGCAAGACAAATTTATGTCAATGGTCAACAATATGAAATAGTTAATCAATTAAAGGATGTCATTAAAAAATGGGGAAGAAAATACCCCTTAACGTGTTGCAAAATTTAATTAAATCTATGCCTGAAAGGATTTATCAAATAATATCCAAAATAGGTGGTTTTATTTGGCCAGTAAATTGAATATATCTGTATTTATTGAGAAATATCAGTTATGGCTTTATGCTTATGGAACAGTCATTAACCATTTAAATGAGTATATAATTTATTTATTTATTTTTGTTACCAGAAAAAAGACAAAAATTCTGTTCTTGTATGATTATTTTAAATGATATAATATAATAAAAGTAGGTAAAAATCAGTTTTATTTTTTTTATCTTTTGTGAGAAAATATTGTTGGCTTTATATTTTTGGGACACACCTTAGAAGTAAATTTATGTATTTCCATAATTCAGTAGTTCTCAGTAGTGTGTGAGAAAATGCTGGTGGTAGATGTATAATCTTGACTTTCTATTAGTTAACAAGACATATATTTTTGGTGATACTGAAATTTTTGGTTTTGGTGGTACATATTTATGAAAATTTTCAGAACTGCTGTCATAATTTATAAGAAAACAGAATTTTTGTATTTTTAGCAGACAATTACTATATTTAATTATTTTTGTATGAATTAATCCTTTTTTATTATTCCATTATTTTATTTTTCCTAATAATATAAAAATCAAAAATTTAATGAGATTTCCAATAAAATATATATATAATCAATTATAATGTTTATAATTTTATAATCAGTTTTATATATATACAAAATTGATTATAAAATTTTAACAAAAAAAAATTATTCTTTTTAAAATGAATTTTGTGTGTGTGTGTGTGTGTGTGTGTGTGTGTGTGTGTGTGTGTGTGTGTGTGTGTGTCAAATTCGTTATAAAAAGGATAATTTTTTTTATCAAAATCTTTGATTCTCAACTTTTTTAAGTTTCTCAATATCTCTCATTGTTAGATGATACAATTAGTTCTGTCATATCAGATATCCCCTCAAAGATCAGCATTAAGGTTTTGTTTAGTGAAGCCTTTTTTAATGTGTCTAAATAGTATTGATATTTTCAATATACAGGCAGCTCTCAATTTATATAGATTTGAACATGTAAATCTATACTTATGTAAAAATTCCTGACTAAAAACAGATATATAATGACTGTAGTAGATAAAGTTATAATGCAGAGATACAAGCATTTTTCTCCTTAATTTCATCATTTATCATATGTATATATGTTTTATGAACTTATTAGGTTAGCTTTAATTAATGAGCCAGACCTGAACCCAGGTCTTTGAAAATCTGAAGGTGTGGGACTTTGAACTGAATCCAAATCCTGCAAAATGATAAGTGACTTCTTTATCATGTGACTTACATACTTATTTTTTACTATACCTTAACTATTTTTAATGTTACATCTTTGTGACAAAGTATAGGGCATGCTTTGACACACATTTTGATTTATGTAAGGTTTCCTGGAACAATCCTTTATATAAGTCAGCAATTGCCTCTGAATAAAGTTTGGCACAATAAATATTTGTTTACTTTCTTTTTAAATAAAATAAGTTAAAAATCAATGATAAATATGGAATAAATTTAGTAAAAGGGTATAATATTCATGACACAAGAATAACTAAATAATTGAATAGATGAAATATTAACTCAGTTTTTGAGTATGCAATCTAATATTAATTTTCTTATAAACAGAAATTATTTCTTCCTGTATTTCTTCTTGTTCTTAAGAAGATATATTTGTTAGGAATATATAAAATGCATTTTAAGAATAATATCTAATGCTTTTTGAGAGAAATTAGATAGATATACCTGAGGTTGGGTAACATTTAAATTATGCATGACTATTAATTGACTAAATGAATAATTTTTGCTTTGGAAATCTAAAATATAATCATGTTATCTATAAAAATAGGAATAGTGATTTAAAAATATAGTGCATATTTGCAAAGTTTTGAGAATATGAACAGTTGAAATGTTTGCTCTTTAAATAATCTTTTAAAAATTAAGATAGTTTTAATTTAATTATTTATAGAATATATATAAACATAATAGTTATCAAGAGTTTTTCTAAAATTAAAATTATATATCAATTTATGAAAATGAAATCATCGCAAATTTATTTTTAGAATACTGTACTCTGCAATTCTTCAGATTCCAAAAATTTCTTAAATTCTTTAATAAATTTACAGTAATAATCATTTATTTAATTTATATCATACGACAGCGGATTAAGAAATAAGGCTCAGGATATGCATCAACAAATTGCCTCCATGAATGGAGAATCAGAGAGAGAATTTGAAAATAAATAAAACTAACGTTTAGATTTCAATATCAGTTTGAATATTTAAAATATACAGTATTTCTAGGTTTCAAATATTATATGGAATTTTTTTGAGTATCGGCCAGAAGCCTTTGTGAGCTAAGGCCCAATCGGAAAATTCTGGCATTCCGATTGGGCATTATTCCTGTCCATTAAATCTTCGGCAGATTTAATGGACAGGGATAATGGATAATAAATTAAAAATTTAGAATAAACTATAATCAGAAAAAAATTCGATGCCTAGAATATTCGATTTTGTTTTCAAAGTTTGGGATTTTAATAATAATAATGTATATAGATATTAAATTTAGGTTAGAATTTTCGAATTATCCCTTTGTTTTTCAATATACTGTACAATATTTGCTAGATTTCCATTTTTTGCGTCTGTTTAGAAGTTTAACGTAATTTCTTGTTATTGCAATGTTTAGAAACTATAGTATGAAATTTCGTTGTTAATTTATGCAACATTTTGTTAATACCATTACAGTACAGTATTTAAATATTCCTTAATTTTGTTGTTTCACGCTAGATGGCACTTCTGAATATTTTACAATAGTAGTGTCAAATCAACGATGTTTCAAATAAACCCCATGGTAATTTCACGTGCTTGTTAGTCGACTAATTTATTTCTAGTCGCGCACACACAAACATCCTTGATCGCACAACATACACAAATTATAAACCTGTTCAACGCCAGAAAATATTTTTTTTTATTTTTTTTAAATAAACAATGATATAGTAATTTACAGTTCGAATGAAGTAAAGCAAATTATAAATTAACTAACAAGAATAAGATTCTAAATTAAATTTTTTATCATCTAGAAAATATGATGATTGAATTATTTCTATTCAAAATTATTTTATTGAATAATAATAATAATTATTATTATTTAATAATAAATTAATAAAATTTATTTTATTAATTTATTAAACGAATATATAAAAATTACATATTTAAATTGTCGACATTAGTGGGATTATAAGAATCCCTCTTGTTAACATCGCATTGTAACAATTTATGAAATATATACGGTATGACAATGGAATGATAAATTTAGCATATGCCAAATTTTGTTAAAATTTACTTTATTCTCGTTTTTAAATTTCTAATAATAATATAAATGCCTAACGAAAAATATTTAGTTCTGAATACTTTCAGCTGTATCTAAAAAAAAAAAAAATAATAATAATAATAATAATCCAATAAAAAAAATGGTAGAAAAGTTGATTATATATTTTAATTACAATGCAAGTAAGTATAGTATATCTTATTGATTACTATAATTACCAATTGATAAATATAAAAATTAGATGATATTAATAAAATATAAAAATTTGATTTCAAGTGGATTTAACATTTTAAGATTTTTATCTTTGTTTTATAAGCTGATTGTATTGCTTTTATATGCTTTGTTTTTATTTTTATTTATTTTATTATTTTTTCGGAAAATGAAGGTTTATTTTAGCTGAAATGCTATACAAATAATTGGCATGCAAACAATAAACGTTTAATTCTTTTTTTTTTTGTTTTTATTGTACATAAATGATACTATTTATTTACTATTTTAAAATAAAGTACGGGTAGTTATATTCTTATATGGTGTTTTTGTAATTTGCATTTTATAAAAATATTTTATAATTCATATGGGATTAATATTTTTCATTCAAAATTATCACTCAAAAATTGAGATTAACTTAGTTCATTTGCTTTTAATAAACATTTATATTACGATATAACAAGTTAATTTTTTTATTAAGTATAAATTAATCCCATTTAAATTACTTTTTGGTTCGATTAATTGTGGAGCCATTTTAGAAATAGTCTATAATGTTAAAAATATATACTGTATAATATATTAGTTTAAAAATTAAAGTAGTACATTGAAAAACTCATTAAGGCCATTTAATTTCATATTTGGTATAAAAACTTCAATGTAAAAATTTAATTCCGAAAACAGCTGTTAAAAGATCAATCGAATTTTTGAAAAACATTTGAAAATCAAAATGATTTAAAATTTTTAATTCTCTATTAAAATCATTTAAGATGTTAACTCTGGTTGTCATTTTTAGAACTAAATTTTGATTTCAAAAATAACTTTTTATTTGTAATTCGTAAAGATATTTTGCAATTATTAATTTTAAAGATTTATGAAAGCAAATATTAAATGTTTATTTTAAATTTTATCATTTTTTAATTTAAATTTTTGATTGCAAATTTTTAATATCGAAATAAAATTTCTTAAAATTTTATATAATTTTTATATAAAACGATAAGTAACTAATTTACAGTTAAATCATGTTTATATTTAAGTACTAAAATAGTTGATAATATGATGCAGCATAATATAATTTCAAATAATATTTTCTAATAATGAAAATAAGATTAAAAAGTTTATATTATTAATTATGTCTAATAAGGAAGTAAACGTTGTTAAATCATTTAATAATAATATAGGAAATGTTAGGCTTCTATAGTACAGTGCAATAAAATGTTATTAAAATTCACTATAATTCTGATATTAATATAAAATAGTCTAATCTTATTAAATAAAAAAAAATTGAAATCATTATAAATTAATCTGTATAAAATATTATTTTATGATTTTGATTCAAAATTATATCTAATTTAACTATTCCTTTGCAAGATTTTATGTATTTCTATAAATAATTATAAGATTAATCAACTCCTTTCTTTTGCTTGTTTTGTTTCCAAATAATATGCACATTTTTATTTATTTATGTATATGTAGTATTAAACAATTAACTTTGTTACTAGTAGCTTAAAAATTTTATTAAGTCATTATTTATGCTCTTCATAACTTATATAATTGCTAATTTGGTAAATGTTTGTTTGCTAACCACTCTATAATTATATATGACTGGTATAATTTTTTTCAAAAATTTTTGAATTATTTTTTCTGTACTTAACTTATTGATGTAGTTATTCGATCCTTCGGAACCAATGTATAATTTAGGAATTGTTATTTTTAAAAGTCTATTTATTTATTTATTTTTAAAATGAAAAAAATTAACAATAAAGTGGACTGCAAGCGTTTCTCTATATTTAGTAATAGAAATTTTTAAATAAAATTTCTTTATATTTCATATTCGTTTGTTTTTCTTTTCTGTGATAAATTAAAAGGATTATAATCATTAGTAAAAATAATAAAAATTAATGAATGTATTTAATTGTTTTATAATTAAATTTAACGATGAAATGTTGATAAAATTTAAATTATTTCAAGAAAATTAGAAGGAAAAAATATATAATCAAATATAATATATTAAATTAATCAATACAGTTTAAATAACTGTTCAAATAAAAAAATGACAAAGCAATAGTATTTATTCTATAATGATCTTAATAGTATATTAAATAATTTATTTGTAGTACAGAATTTTTTGTTTTATAATTATAAATAAATTTTAACTGTGTAAAAATAATCATTAATATACTATATTGTAGTAAATGATTATTCTTTGAAATTGTAATTGTTGTAATTAAAAAATACTATTTAAGAAATGTAATTTACAAAAATTTAAACAGTATTCTTTCTATATATAAATATTATTTTGTGATTAAAAATGATTATTTTAGAATAACGATTTTTTTTATTTTCTCTAAATCTTATAAAAATTTCAATTTCGTGTATTTTTAATAAGAAAATATAACAAGTCACTTATTTAATTTATAAATTAAATAAATGATTCATGTTTCAATGAGTTTCTCCCAAACATTTAGCATCAATGTATATATGTTTTTAAATCCATAAACAAAATCTTATTCCTAGATGCTGATACTAATTTTTTCAAAACTAAAAAAAAACTCAAAAATCTCAAATTAGTAATGATAATGAATTTTTGAATTTAAAATGGTTTAATGAACTTTTTATAAGCATTTTCATTAGTCAAATAATTTTTCAGGAATTTTTGTTTATTGTATTGGGAAATTTATCTGGTTCTAAAATTAGCTCATTTTAAGTGCAATCTGTAATATTTCTTTATATTCTTTCAACGATATTTCAATCTTATAAAATAAACGATGTTACATCTGCTTTTACAATTGGAATTTATGTAATTCAATGTAAATATTTATCGAAATGAAAAGAAAATTGTAGAATGATCAAAGTAAAGACGCCTGTCAAGGACACTCCGTTGCAAAGCTAACCTTGTATGAGTGAAAGCTTCGTTGATTCCTATGTAACAAAGAAAAACTTAAAACTTCTATAACAAATGCTTCTTTGATTCTAAATATGTAAAACATTGATTCTGACCCCTAACTGATCGCAATTTACACAAATCTGTTAGAGACATAAATAGTTTGGGTAATTACAATGAGTCTTCTAAACTAGTGGCAAGTTCCGGCGCCACTGCCAATGTCTGTGTTTACAACCTGGCACCTGGAATGTTTTAGAAGGGACCAGGAAGTGGTTCCGTCTACGATCAAAAGACAAATATGGATGTCGATAACCGCAGATTTCTAGTGAATCAAATATTATATGAGAAAAGCTAAAGAAAGTGATCGTATGAGTGTGTATTTATGACATATACGATATTAATGTGAATAAATATATCAACAAACATTTAGACTGGATCCCGTCACAGTGGCTCCATCTGGTTGCTCACGACGAAGATTGATGCTTTTGTAGCCGTCAGGGAGAAGCCAAGAAATAAACTATACTGACTGCATGATTACAGATCGGAGATGTTTACGTTGTAACTGAGCTCATTTATGCAGGAACTACTTGGGTGATTAGATATCGTTGGTTGGAGGGGAACAAATGATTACTGGCCATCGGGTATTGACCCTTACCGACGAACAGAAATAGGTCTCCTCTTTATATGAAGAGAAAAGTTAACGAACTGAGTCATATAAGGGGATGAAAACAATGGGAAGAATGGCGTCAGGCCAAAGTTTCTCTGTTGAGGAAATATTTCCATAATAAAATTTGATTTTGATACCTTCAGTGTGCGCATGAAAAATGATAAGGTGATTGACCTATTTTTTTAAAATAATATTTCAATAAACATTCATTGAATTACTATGAAATATTTGAATTCAGTAACTCAATGAAAATGCTGCTACTTAGTGAGAATATTTTTAATAAAAAGCTAAATCTTTTAATGACCGATTAAATCTATCATTTTAACAATGATAATGTAAAAGATTTTATTTAAGTATTAGAGAATTAAATATTAAAACTAATTTTTATAAATAATTGAAATTTGTTTTTAAAATTGTTTTTTGCCAAAAAGCTTTAAATATATATATATGTTGACTATTGAAGATTATGAAATGAGCAATACTGGGTAAAATCTATTCTTTATAAATATATTTTATTTTATTACTGTGTCATTATAATAAATCTTTTGAAAATAAAATATAATAATAATAATAAGCAAAAAAATAAAATTTCTTGAGTTCACATTAAAATTTTCAATTGATGATAAAAATATTTTGTTTTTTTTAAGTGAAATAAAATTATTTTCTGTTTTTATATATGAAATAATGTATTTTTAAAAAATTTTGGAGTCTAATTATATTTTTCATTATGATTCATTTAGGCAGTGACATTAATGGAACACATGTTTAACAAATATCCGGATTTATATAAGATGTCAATAGTTGCTTCCTTTTATCCAAATTTTATTTATCAAGTAAGTTTCTCGTTATTTTTTTATTTCAATATTTTCTTATATGCCGATTAAATTTTTTTTTTATTTAGTTGAGACGAGTGGATTCTAAAATAGTTACTGCCTTAATATGGCGCCCACTGATAATTTCTGTAGAAAACTTTCCCAATAACCGACCTAGACATAAATCGATGGTTAAAATGTTCCTGGCGAATATTGCTGATTATATTTTGGAATGGTCAATACATAATTGGCTTTGGTATGTTACTGGCGTGTCGGCCGTCCTCATCCATAAAGATTGTCTATCACCGTAAGTATTAATCATTTGAGTATATGGCGCTAAAGCAACTATGCAGTGAAGGGAAGTTTTAGCGTTATTGTCACTTTTCATCCTGACAGCGTCTGGCTGTCTTGGCATTAACAGGATTCTTTTGTTGTTTAATCAGGCCTCTATAGAAATATGTCACGATTTTGTCGGTCGGTTTCTAATCTTTCCTATTGTTGGTTTCTTTATCTACAGGCAGTATGTCAGAATGTGGAAAGATCGAGGAGTGAAAGTAATAGCTTGGACGGTCAACCATCCAGTAGAAAAAGATTATTTGAGTAAATGGTTACAGATACCTTATATAACAGATACCATGCGATGAAGCAAATACTATATACCGAAGAAGATTAAAAAAAAAATGTTTATGCAAGTTTTAATGCATAACTATATTTATTTTTTTCTATTAAAAATGTATTTGTTATTTTAAATGTTTTCTATGAAATAGGAAATTATGTTTTAAACGTAATATATATAATTGTTAAAAATATTAATAACTGCACAAAATAATGTAAAATTATTGGACGAGTTTTTGGTATGGAATATTTTTATATCTAAAATTTGTTAAGTAATTTTATTAATTTGAAAGAATTTTAAACTAAGTATAAACCTATCAGGTTTTATACAGATAAAATGCATATCTATAAAAATTGTATCATTGCCAATTATTGTAGATTTAATCTATAACAATTTAATTTTATCACATTCCAGAATAATTGTCTGAAATTTATGTAAGAAGAAACAAAGACGATTATAAATTTTTTTTAACTTGTGTTTTAATAGCTTCATTTATGATTTTTTTTACAAAAAAAATATTATTTTTATATTTAAAATGATTGCATAATTAATAATTATGACATGATTAACAAATTTAATCGTTATATAAATTCAGAGATATTGCAAAGTGTCATTGTGATTAGGTAAGTACTGTACATAGGATTTAATTTTAAAATTTAAATCCCAGATTCTTGTATGTTGGCCAAAAAAATATCATTTTATGCTATTTATTTAATATATAATTATCAATATTTTTCTCAGAGCCGGTAACATTTTAAATTTTTTTTGGAACAGTTATTCTTAGATAAATCAAAAAATGAAGTGTTACGAAATATAGATAAATTGAACATTGAATGAAACAAATTTTAATTACATCAATTATATAGTCGTATTTTAATTAATGATTAGAAAAATAATTAAAGAATATTTATCGCTTTAGTACAGTATTTATTTATTTATATATAATTGATATATTGTACTATCCATATTTAATAATGAATCTAATTTTGATTTGATGAAATTGATTTTAGTTAACAATGAATTAAATCAAAAACTATCAAGGATATCAGAAATTCGTATAATTTATTTGTTTTTTTAATATATTTTACTAATTTAATTCCGTGCCTCTCTCTCCATCTGTGGTATAAATGTTTTTTCCTTTTGTTCTGATGTAATCTGTAGATAGATACAAAAAAAGTAATTATTATAATGCTATTCCAATTTTGTTATAAAATTATAAATATTAACTATTTTAAATTTCAACCATTGAAAAGTAAAATATCCGTGTCAAAGGTGAACTGAAAAGAATCGTGTATTTCTAGCTTTCCACGCGTCTCTCTCTGGCCTCTCTCTATTTCGAAGTTTAAGTTTTTATTTAATGCGAAACTTAATTTAGAAACAATTGTGCAGTGGTTCTATTGTGTTTCGTGAAAATCAGTTATTCCACTTTATAAATAATCATAATTTTTTTTTATTAGATAAGTATTACGCGGTGTTTTTGATGAGTTTTTAACTTTACCCCTGGAGTACCAAAATAGGAACCTAAATTGATTATTGTTTTAGCTATGCTATTTGATATTGCTTTAATCGGTATTATAAATATCTAACGTTAATTTAAGCGTCAACCGTTTTTGTTTATCACCATCTCCTTATATAGTAAGCGTATTTCTATACCAAACTGCAGTTTAATAAAATCTTTTAAATTTAAATGTAATTTTAGTACCGTAATAGAAGTGGCGCCGTATTGATTGTAAATTTACAAAAGTGATAAAAAATAATTTAAGCTCAGTTTAAAGAAGAAAAGTTCGCTTGTGTGAATACCAACAATATAATTAATCAATTAATGATTATTATTGTTCAGTAATAAATTTACGAAATCCTATTTGATAGTGAGTATAGAAGTTATTTTTTAAGCCTATTGGATAATGCGTATAGAGGTTTTGTAGTGTTTGTATATTTTAGGTTTTTTTAGAGTTAAATTTTACGCTAGTGATGTGTTTAAAATTAATTAACCAACTCGAGTTTTATTATAATTTTCTTATATTTCAGTGATTTTTAATTCAAAATTTTATTCTATAGTAAAAATTATAGCTTACATTTTACTTTAATAGAATAAGTTTGTTTGATTCATTATTAGATAAAGACAATTTTTATTTTAATGTTTTCTCATATATTATTGATCTATTAACTTTTAATACAAAATTATATAGTTCTTTAATTTATACTTCTAGATATTCCTTTACAATTTGTAGAAAGTTTATCCGAATATCAAAAATAGAATGATTCAAAATTTGAATTTCTATAAAATTATATAATAAGTTATATAATTTTGACTTGCAAAATAATAATAATTGTTTTAAGAATTATCTAAAAACATATTTATTGGAAAAAAATGAATCACTATTGAATTGATAAAAATGGATATTTTTTTTTTTAATTGTTATAGTAATTTATTTTTTGATTTTGATTTTTTACAAAATCAAAAAATAAATTACTATTGATGTGTTCTATAAATTGTCATTATAACATTCAACAAACAAATCTATAAAATATACTGTTTATGCATGCATATTTCTCTAAAGAAAAATTGAAAAATTTTGTAAGAATAAATTATCAAATAAGAATGAATACTCTTGAGAAAATTTACATTTTTATACGCAAACAATAACCATTAAATACATAAAAAATATAATTCACAAAAGCTTTCAAAATTTTAAAATCTTTAAAGTTTTTTAGAAATTATTTTTTATTGAAAATATTGTGATGATTTTTGAAACTTATATATCAATATATTTTTATATCAAAAGAAATATGTAAACATCACGATAATAATTATTTCGAAAAATAAAATAATGGTTTTAAATATAAATTTTTTCGTCTAATACAATTTAAACTGTTTTATAAACTTTCTATTTTTAGAATTGCTTCGTTAACAAGACATAATATTTTTATTTTATTATTTAATACTCTATATATATTAACAATATAGTTGTAGAATGGAATGTTTAATACAAATTAAATATTATATGCTTATAAACATAGCGATTAATAATTATATTGGCATTTTATAATATCGATATAAATACAGTAAAACTTCGATCTAACGTTTTCCAAGGGGACGGCGAAAAAAACGTTAGATCGGGAAACGGCAAAATAAAAAAAGATGTACATATATAGGTAACGCGGACCTGCAAAATTTTACAATGTGAAGACTACTAGTGAAATTTACAACCAAAAAAGTAGAAAATATGCGGATTATTGGCTGAATCCATATGCATTGCGACAATTGACGTTAATGTCGTACCGATATGTATATTTCCCATGGGAAACTTATGACGACGTGTGAGAGGACGGGACGTAATAATAATTC
>WUQG02008685.1:0-11983 GCA_011317285.2 Androctonus mauritanicus
TCATCACATGAAACAATATGCTCACTGGATGACGACGCAAAATCTCCATTGACGTTAATATTCAATAATATTCAAAATACAGCGAAAATAATGCATTACATTCTCATTTATGGATCTTAAAATAATTGTAATTACTAAACAACGACACCAACATGCCATGTTAAACAGAAATAACTTATCTAAAAAAAAGAAATGATGGAGAAAAGAAAGTTTATGTGAAGATATAATGATAGATTTTCCAATATTTCTTGTTCTTATAATAATATAATCTCAAGTTAGTTTCCTTGGATTATGATTGTTTTCAGTGAACAAAAGCAAAAATTTTTAATTTTAGGGTTGAAACACTATTTTTTTCACATAGAAATATATTTAGTTTTTATAAATTTACTGTTTATAGTATGCAGCGATTCAACTAAAAAGATAAATTTTTACAAAATTCCATTATATTAGAGAACAATGCATTAGCGAAATAATAAAAATTTTGAATCTTTCGTTCTATACATATATTATCGACAAACATAGATGTTTTCTTAAGACATGTTAAACAAACTTTTATCATAAATTGCATAAATGCAACTCTTAACGCATTTTTATCTAATCATGAAAAATTTAAAAATAATAATTAAATATTTCGATTGTAATTAACTTCTCCAAAATTATAAAATAATAACTGACTTTTAACTCCTTCACTGGCGAACTCCTTCCTTAAGAATGCTTTCAATAATATTAAGCACAAAATGAAAAAATAATTAAATGTAATCATTTAATTCACATTTTTAAATGTATTTAAATGTTAATTTCTAAGAAATCTCTTCTTATTAATAACATTATCTAAAATGTGATTCAAGTTTATAAAATTATATAAGTTAAAGATTTTGTTTTTTTTAATTTGTTCATTTATGAAGTTTTAGATTAGAGTTGCTGAATCTCGAATGTTTCCAAAAACTCGAACTAACGAGCTGTTACTAAATTTACTAAAAAATTATTAACGAATTGTATTTTAAAGTTGAATAATCTTTAGTTAGCGTAATTGTGGCGGTAATGAACGATTTGCGGTTTGGTTTTTGTTTGGTCAGAAAACACTCGGCCTAGACCAAACTGTGCCAAAATTATGTTCATAAAAATAAAAACAACAATCTGTGAAAGGAACTTGTAAAATACATACAACATTAACAAATAATAAACAATAACACTTATAAACATTTTGTAAAAGGGCATGATAAACTTAAATAAAATCTTAGTAACTAACAATAGCAATAATTCGTTCAATAGACATAAAAAATAAAAATTATTTCATAAAAATGGCATGAAAATGCATAACTTATGCAGCAATAATTTAAAATATGCTAAAACAAAAATAACGAAAAGGTGAATGAAATAGCAATATTCATTTAAAATTCCTAATAGCAAGAATAATAAAAATAATTTTTTACAAAAGTTTTAAATATTAAAAAACAGAATGATTAATAATGCTGCAAAAATTCAATAAAATAAGGGAATTTATTAAAAGATATTTTTGTGGACAAGTACCCAGTTGCAAAGATCACAGATTAGTTGGTCTTAATCCTTCGAGAGATATCGAAAACACACGACTGTGCTCTTTGCGAAGTCTTGGAAGCAAATTTCCTATCTCCTGTTTCTACATTAGATTGATTCGTAATGCTGAACATACTGGTTTGATTTCGTGGAGTGGAATTTGTTACATATTTAGTAGTAACAGGATTGTTTTCATAATTGTAACTACTACAGCTAAGCAAAAACTTCAAGTCACTACAGAAAGGGATGGATATCCTTCAGCGATTTCTGTTTTGGCAACTGCAAGGCAGCATAATTTTCCATCGTTCAATAAATACCGTTAACTAATTTAAAAAAAGATTCAAAGACGGAGCTCTATCTTATTTATAAGCTTCACGGATCGAGCTATTTCGAGCCAACAATTCTAGATCAATTATCAAATTAGACAAGAGATTTTTTTCTTTCCTAATAAATTAGTGTTTAATTTTGTTAAAAAATTATAAATACTGTATAAGCTTCAAGATTACTTTAAAATTAATTCATTAAAAATTAGCAAGCAAAACTTACTTAAATCGATGAAAAAATTAACTCGTTTTTGCACGTAATTATTTAATACTGTAATCTTAATTAACTTATTCTTTCAATTACCAGCCCAATAAAATTAAATTACATGTTAATAAAATTAAAATAATAATAATAATAATAATAATACGAGAAAATTTAGTGATATGAAATCTCATTTTATGGCTTTTAAAAATTTTTAAATTTCCATTTTTATGATTTTTCTCTTCTTGGATTTTAAGCATTTCGATGAAAACTGAATTATATTAATTTTATCAATTCTTTATAAAATTATTAAAAACTATTGAAAGAAACCTATACATGATTGAATATCGACAATGGAATTTTATTTTGAATCGTCTACCCATGAAAACATAACTCTTTTTCTTTTGCTAAACCACATTCAAGTATATCAATTTAATTAAATAAAATTCTCAAAAAATACCCCCCCAAAAATTAATTAGATATCAGGACATTTCTTTGAATATTTGTTCTGTAATTTTTCATTATTTTTAACGAGCTCTAATTTAATCTTAAAATATTTTATATATTAAGTACACTCTTCGTATATTAACTTAATATGTGACGGTAAGAAAGGCTAACAATTTTTTAGCCGTTCTAAGCGAAAATTTTTATGAATATCATTAATTCAGGAATAATTAATTAATTTTAAAGTAATTTTCAAGTTATATACAGTATTTCATATTTATAAAGTTTGTGTGCAAACGTAATTTGTTATCAGTTATTGAATACAATAACTCTGAAATTTAAAATTTCGGAAACTCGTTGCACATGAAAACTTTTGATATTTTTTCAATGAAAATTTATTTGAAAAATATACAAATTTTTTTTTAATAGAAAAATTGTAAAGCGGATAATTTCGATTGTATTTTATGATAAAATAGATATTAAATATATTAATATTTAGCATTTTTTCATATTAATGTTATAATACCAAATTTTATCGTTCTGACTAATTTCAGGAATATATTTTTATAATATGGCACTAATGAAAATTTGCAATTCCTGCTGTGAAAAAAAATTTTTTTTAAATTTATTAATGAAATAGAAGAGGATATTATTCATTTGAATAATTTTTTTTTACTTTTTATAAAAAAAAAAAAGTTAAACGATAAAAAATTCATTCGCTTTCTAATAAATTAAAAAAAAATCATTTGCATAAAACCAATTTATTATTTCGAAATATATTTAATTAATTACGCTGTTACTTAATTTTGAATTTTTAATTATTCTGAAAACATAATCTACGACTTTTTCAAGCGAAATTAATCCATTAAACTTTTTAAACGAATTTCATCTAAAACAAAATTATTAATTTTTTAAAGCTAATTAAGACTTTTTTTTTTTTTTAAATGTATAGAAAAAAATAAATATTTATTCGATTAACAAGCGTTTTTGGAAGAAAGAAAACAAATGCACAATTTTATTAATTTTTTTTTTAAACTTAAAAGTTAAATATAAATTATCTAGATGTTTATATAAGGTTAAAACACTCGTTAGAAAGAGAACATAAAAAAATGTACATCCTTAGAAAGCTTTCGTTTATTTATTGTATAAAATCCTTTTAACACCTATTTTTTAAATATTTTAACAATAAATTGCACTTTTTAAAAATAAATATATTAGAAAAGATCTTTATTAATTTAAAAGATATTTTAAAAAAAATTTCTTCAATGTAACGGGTCTAATGATGAAACATAAATTTTCAAAAAAAAAAAAATTCTTTACTTATCTGTAGTCTGTCTGCTTTAAAACAGAGAATGTATAAATAGTTTAAAACGTATAAAACTTTAATGCATTATCTAAGTCGCATTATATCTATTCTTTTTGGATAAACGAAATATGTAACTCGGTTTCCGAATCTCTTTCTTTGAAGATATTTTATATTCTCTTTTTTTCGGATTTCTTTCTTTTTTTCAGATAGTTTCATCAAAATTTGTAATCTCTTCTTCTGTTATATTAAATATATAGCAAAGTTTCTTTAACTCAGTCGAATAATTTGTTGGAGAAAATAGCTTAAAAGCATATAATGCAATTCTTAAGACAATTTTTAAAATGGACTTTTTGGTGAATGTAAAATGGTTAAAAATAGGACTTACAGAAAGAATATATAATAATCAGAATATTTATAATATATCATATAATATTTACTATATCTGACAACTCTCCAGAGCTTTACCTTACTTATTTTTTCTTTTTAAAGTATATATTATTTACGAGTAAAAACGGTTTATGCTATAAGTTACCTGAATTTTCCAATTATCCATTCAAAATAAAATATTTCTTATAAAAAATATCGAAATAATTCTATAATCACCTTCATTTCTTTATTAAGAAGTTGTTTTTTATTATTAATGCCAAAAAATTGAAACATTTTGCAAGTTTTCTGCTTAACACGAATACTGAAGTGTAGCACTTTTGAGTTTATGCATTAAGAATATTTCACAATTTCTTAGTATTCTACTTTAAAATTTGACATTGAATCCTTTTATGACCAGATTTTTAAGATTTATTCAGTAGATGATAGCGGATACGACAAGTCAGTGAGTCAGCAGATTATGTTATGAGATATTCCCTGTAGCTTGTAAATATTTGAAAGAAATATTTCTTCGTAGATATTTTAACAAGTTCACAATTTTCACGCTACATTTCGGTTGCATTGAAATTTTACAATTTATGTAAACAAATGTTTAACAAACATCGATATGAAACTTGAGAGACAGCGTCCTTGACAAGATAGAAAGTGATATTAACAGATAATTGGTTTGCCATGTTTGTTTACATACCATCCTAACTAATAAACAAATAAACTCAGGTGACAAACACTAGGAGTTAAAACTTTACGTGAGTTTTCTACTTAGTCAATATTTTAATTTTGTAAATTTTCTTTTAATAGAAGTTTCTAAAACTATGCTACAGCTTAAAAATCAATTGATAGCACAAAGGTGTAAAATTAGCAGCAAATTCAACGATAAATATTTAAGTTATGGAGATGATAAACTATACAGAGTTTTATTACACATTTTATAAGTTAAAAGCAATCATTTACTATTGGAAATTGTACTATGTAGTCGAGTTGTTCTCTTTTGTTTTTGTAGAATGAGATAGAGAGTTATTTATTGTTTCCTGTATTCATGAATAAAATATCAATGGTATAATAGCACAAAAATTTAATCTATTTTATTATTTTCCTGTAACATAAACGTAATTGTAAAAACTTCCCCAAACTTGCGAATTGTAGTGACAATAGAAATGAAACGTTTATTTTAAATAGGTGATGAATTTGATATAGCTATCTCTCGTTATATTTAAATTTCCTATTCTGTTGATGATTGTACCTTGAAATATAGCTAATATTAACACAAAAAAATAAAACATTTGCATATCAAAAGAAGAGAGAAAATGCTATGATCGTACAAAGTATAAATGATTAATATTTGCATTAAAAAAGCCGTTCTTGCATTTAGGTGAACGGCCATATTAAGCACCGTTTTAACTAGATATGTATGTAAATCATATTGGAAGTTAAATTTAAGATATTTTTCTTAAATATCACGTATCTTATATATCATGACATAATAAAAGAATGAATGAATATTGCCAGCATTTAAAATGTTTATAAGCAAGAATTTGTTGTAAGTTGATCATGGCGTATATAGAATTTTAAAAATTTAGTCTTTACTGTAGGCAATTATAATATAGTATATGTTCTTCGGTGTGTGCACCATCAGAATCATATAACAATACACCTTGAGTACATAAAAAAAACGATACTATAATCAATTCAAATTTTTGAGGAAGCTATTCCTGTCAAAAATGTTTCAGATAGGAAAATAATATCGCGAAAAACTTTACGTATTGATAGAAGTTATATTTATATTAAATTCTATCAATACTTAAATATCTTTAATAGGGAATACAGATTTCCTTATATATCATATGGCTAGTTATAGACAGAATAAGTTTTTCTGTTAGTGAACAAAATCAAATAGTTCTTTATGTCTTTGTTCAGTAACATAAAAGCTTATTTGAAAATAATTAACCTTGAGAAATCAAAGTTTATAAATTCAATGTAAATCCTCGTCAAAAAATTTTTGGTAAATGAAATTAAATTTGATTGAAACAATATATTGAATATGTATAATATGCAATTGATAAGGGATAACAAATTCACTGTAGGATTTACTGGAAAATACTGTGTGAATGTATTGTATGGACTGTGATATTAATTCCGTTTTTATGAATAAATTTATCAACCTTTTTCATGAAATTGTTAACTTTGTATGTGAAAAAAATTGCTGTGGATTTATATTTAGATGAATGACATTGTATAAGATTCCATTTCGATGAAACTCAACTATAGAAAACATAAATTAAATCAAATAAAATATAAAAATTTTATCGTTAGTAAATTTGATATGACTGATAAATATTTTAATTGTAACGATTTTTGATTATTATCTATGTATCCTGTTTGGAAATAGCGTAAAGTAGAATGTTCATGATATACATTTCACAATGATTAGCACAGATAAATCTGAGAAAATTCAGAGATGGTTGTCACTAGTCAGCAGACAGTAATCAGCAGAATTTGAAATTTCATCGTATATATGATCATTATAATTAGCATGAATATCGAAAAGCAAACATTATAATTTTTATTCGAGCATTTCTTTGATATTTTTTTTTGCATTTTGATCTCATATAGATATTCCTTTTTGTGCTTTTACAAAACTGCTTTTCGCCTAATAATCATTCATGATAAATCAATTATTATTCTATTATCCATTGGTTATATTATTAAATACGTAATATTTAAGAATATTTCTTTGAATTCAATTTTCTGACTGAATAAAGTGCAGATAAAATGATATTAAAGTTAGCAACCAGATCGAGCACAATTTTATTTGCACATATTAATTAAAATTTTATGTGAATTTTATTTTTAGAAATAGTGTTTATTAATATGAATATGAATTTTTAATAGTTTGCATGATCACAACTTTTCCTCTAAACTTTAATATACAAATATTATTTTTTCAGACTGACATTAGTGATATTTCATTACCAAAATAAGAAATCTAATTGTAGCAAAGCATGGCAATCGAATTTATCAACCATTATAATAATTCTTTGTTTTTTATTAACACTATAATTTAATTGCAAACGTTATTAAAATTTCTTTACTGAAAACAATAAAATTGATGAAACTTTTTATGGTTCAGTATCGTTGATAATATTAGACACGAATGCAAGGAAGTGTTGATAAGTCTATAAGAATAAATTATATTCATTATTCTGCATATATAAACTGCTCAACAAATGGTTACTTTCAAATATGCAACACATTTTAACTACGTAATAAAATTTTTATCAAATATGTATCATATTCTCGTTAGTACAAACTTAAATATTTATTATTCACTATTATATTTGCTTCAATTTTTTTCTTCGTTGCTATCAAATGAAATTTGAGTATTTCTTCTATATTTTTTATGGTTCATCGTTGGCAAATTCATAAAGTTTTGTTTACAAGTGAATTTATATAATGAAAATACTGATCAACCAAAGAACTCCTAGAGTTTTTATCAAATTTTGTCGCATACGTCAAACTAGTAAATTTATTTGTTTATTAGTTAGAGATGATGTGTAAACACACATCACACCAATTACTGTATCTGTTGAAATCAGACTCTTATCCTCATCAAGATGTTTTCTCTCATGTTTCAGACGAATGTTTGTTTACATGAACTGTCAAGTGATGATAATCTAACGTACGAGTTGTTTACGCCTTAAAAAATTGAACTAAATAAAACTATCTCTGAAAAAATTTATTTTAAATGATTGAAACTTTTTCAAGATGAGTTACATAAACTGATACTATTTTATGATGTATTTTGAAACTGATAATAACTTTAAGCTCTTCCTAACTTCAATGGATAAATTATGACAGATTTCTCTGCAATATTCATCATCTGTGATACCAGAGAAGAGAGATTTTTGTTAGAAATAAAACTTTAAATGTTTTAATATTTTCTCATAGACAAAAATGCAGTTAATTAAAGCAATTTTTAAAACTTATTATATCATTTAACTATACTTTCTTTATAAATTGATATCTCGAAAAATAAGATTAAATATGATTATCTTTAAAAAAATCACGAAAATATTAATCTCTGGACAGTTTGACTTATTAGAGAAATATGTATGGGATAAAAATTGAATATTTATATATTTATTAATGGAAGAATATTACTTATTTTTTTATATATTGATCAATATATAAGGCACGCTAATTTAAATCACTTATTATATAAATTTAATTCATTTATAAAGAAAATTTAACTTTTTATTTAACAGAATTCATTGTTATTCCGCTGATGACAATATTAACTAAATTATTTTGGATGATAAAATTTCATTAGATGCATTTTAGAAATTTTCGATATTTATGGATGCATTAATAGAAAAACCATAAAAACATAAAAATTATAATCCCCAAGAGAATTTATTAAAGATGCTTCATATTCATGTAATGTTAAAATGCTCATAATTCTGTCAGAATTATTACAGTACTTAATGATATACGGAAATATTTTAGAACACGAATACCAATCATTCCAAATATACGAAATATAAAACCATATTTTATAAAAATTTTAATTTTATTTCTAAAATATTTTCGCAGAAAAAATATTTAAAAAAAGTAAGAATTTAATGTTATTTTATGTAAACAAGAATATTTATAATTTTTATGAAAAAAAAATAGTTTTGGCATTTTGAGTTGATTTCTAAATTTTTGCAAAAAGTTATAACAATAAATTTAGATATTTCTGTGGAATGTTGATAAAAACACTAAAATTCTGAATATGTTTTTCTCGTTTTGTTAGAATGCATGTTTTTATTGAGAAATATTTGAAAATAACACATCTGTTTATCTAGAAACTTTTTTTCCAGTGAGAAAGAGTTTAATCAACTTTGTTTGAATATAAGAGGTTTTATAGAGAAAGAAAATACATATATGTATATATATATATATATATATATATATATAAGTGATGAATGTTAACGTGATGGATATGTATCTTGCATATTTTTGACATTCAACAAATCAGTCGATTCTAAGCGAGCATTTTTAACAAATATGATATAACTTTCTACAGAAGAATTTATTGTAATTCTACCAAGGAAATTGAAGAACAGAACGCATAAATTTTAAATTTTGGAGTTACACTATCATGAAATTTTATATGAATAACATAAAAATTTAGTACTTTCATCATCGTTTATATTTTATATAATTGGTTTTATAATCTATTAGCTAAGCATTGCAGTTAACTATTTTAGTTAACTGCAATGCTTTAAATTTTATATCGATTAATAGAGAAATATATACTTTAACTGTATAGTTAACTTAAAAAAATCTATTTAAGAGGAATATTTAACATGAATTTTAATATTACTCTCTTTTTATTTAAAAAATAAATTAAATTCTTTTAAGTTTATTTTGGTTTTTATTTGAATTATTTTTTGTTATTTTTTTTAATACTTTTGAATTGTTTCTATTGATATGAATTAAATTCAACAGATATATAAAAATATTTTTGATACGTTTTTTTTTTTATTTCTGCTACTTTATTTGAAGAGTTCACGGAAACGTAAACGGAAATGAAATTCGTTCTTTCTGTATACTTCGAGATTTGTTTTGCTTGTTAACACGATAACTCCAACATTTTGAAATTAATATTTACTTTTACAATAAAATAAAGACTCGTTAAAAAACATAAAATTGAATGTTTCAGTTTAATGTTTATTTTAGTGCTTCTTTTCAAGAAAAGAAAATTATCCATTTTACAATTCTTTAACACAGCATATATTTTTTGTTTACTTAATTTTATTCAGTGCTGAATTTTTTAGATATTTTAATAATAATAATTTAATAATTCAATTTTGAATTTTTAGAAATTACATAAAGATATTTAAAAATTTTTAAAATCTTATTAGGTTAAAAATTTTATATATTGTATAACTTTTCTGTATTAATGATAATTAAATAGGCTTTATCATTGATATTATTCCAGTTTCAGAGTTGAATTTTGTACTAAAATATAAGCAAATTCACTAATTTCAAACTAAAAAGACAGAAATTTTAGAATATGTTAAGAAAATTCCTAACTACAGATCTTAAAATTCATTCTACATAGATTAAAATTTCTTAAGATGATGTATATGCATCGCTTACAATTGTTTCCATAAATAAATTTTACTTTTGTCCACGGTATAGATTTTTTTATAGATTTATTCTATTATAAAAAGCCTTATTAGTTATAATTTTTCATTTTCTCCGATGTCAGATTAATTTATTTTGAGATTCAATTAATGTTGCTTAATCTACATGAGAGTCGTTTAATATTGAGGGTCCTCAGTTTTTCAAGAATTCCTTATAGGAATTGTGAGTTCTCATTTCAATTAGGATATTCATGACACTCATAAAGACTCTTGAGCTTGTTTTCTGCTTAGCTAGTTCTTCTCGAAAAGTGAAGCGCGCTCTTCACTTTTCGAGAAGAACGAGCTATGAAAAAAAAATCCATTTGAAAAAATAGATTTTTCTCTTGGAAAAATGAATCCATTTAGATTATTTGGAATTTGATATCCATACTTTAGATGTATTCATTTTTGCTATGTGATTATGTTTATAATTCAAATGGATTCATTTTGTATGTAATCAGATTTTTCACGAGGAGTATATAAGATAGCGAATCAGTTATAACTAATTTTTTACACCATTTTCTAATCTCATTGATTATTAAATGGAAGGAGCATTTCATTTACTAACTAGCCAGGGATCAGAAGACGGAGATCGATGATCATAGCCGAATCTTTCATATAAAATTTTGTGGCATGCTCAGATTCGATCCTAAGTCTTCTAGTTCAAAATCCAAATGTTTCTACGCGATCAATCAGTTAGATTAATTAAATGCTGGTGATTGAATTTGTACCAGCATTTAACAAATTCAATCACCAGCATTAAGATTTCATGAAATGAAAATTGTTTTAGAAGCCATTCATGAAAATTGCTATAGAAGCCATTAATCCATATTTGAATTTAAAAAATTCAGACGAAAATCACCAGCATTAAGATTTTTTTTCTATTAACTACAGCTAAAAATAAATTATATCTTGTAAATAAATTAAGAATGTTTTATACTCTAAAATACAAATGTTTGTTTTCTGGGCAGTAGAGTTATTAATAAAAAGAAAACTTTTTATAATATTTTTCTAATAAACGAATAGAAACAAAAATTTAAGCATTATGAATGTACACGTTTGATGTTGACTATTTAAATGAAGTGAAATTATTTTCGAAAGAAAATGTAGACTAAAAGATTCTAAATATCTTTAATGAAAACTGATATAAAAAAAATCTCATCAATCTAAAAATCAATATTCGGAAATTAATTCTTAAATCCTCTATCGTTATGTAATTCCAATACAAATCATATACTCATATTTTGGATTAAAAACATTTGTTAAGAAAGCGATGATAATATGAATCGATGAATAAGCAAAATATCAAGATTATTCCGAATTAAAATTAAAAATTTTATTATTTGCAGAAAACAATTATACTTTTATAAGAAATAAAAGGCAACAAATATCAACATTTTGTTAATCATTTTAATAACTGGGAACAATACTCATTCATTAAAATTATCTTAAATTACTGGGAAGTGATTAAAAAACAAAATTCCTCTCATTTCCTTATACAGTGAAACCACACCTAACAGACACCCCTCAAAAGCGGACACCCCTCAATAATGGACACGGACACTTAAATTTCGATAATAACGGACAATAAAAACTAATAAAAGTACCATATTACAGC
>WUQG02008696.1:0-11983 GCA_011317285.2 Androctonus mauritanicus
GCGACAAAATAACGACGATAATCGCATGTTTCTTCTCGCTTCTCGCAAATCGCTGGCTATGTGAAACCGCCTTTAGAAAGAGGGCGAAAATCTCACCCGCTTCGAATCCCGATGCAGACAGGACAGTCAATGACTACAGCAATTACCAGTGGAATGATATCGACCGACGCCGTGCAATGGCCGGGATCTGGAACCTTGTCGCGGTCGAATATCGCTCAGGGCAACTCCTCGAAGTTTTGTGATTTCCTAGGGAAGCAATCTTCGCCCCTTGTCTGAGGACGAATCCCCTACAGTCCGAGCCAGACCAACTCTCGGATGGCTCGTTAAAGCTTCTATCCCTCAGCCATTCATCCCATCGGCACGTTACGCCACATTGGGATTTGGGACTCGTTGAGGGGGTCGTCTCTTTTAGAGGACTCGCATCTCACGCAGGACTTAATCCCGGATGTTCTTAATCCCGGATATTCTTAATCCCAGGTATTCTTAATCCCGAGATTCGGGCGATCGAGTAGCGAACTACAAAGCATCCACCGGCGAGGGTTAGATGCTACCAGGATCTGCCGACCCAATAGGAATTTCTTTACTTGGGACAGCTTCTGGGGACCCGGCTGGGCCCATTCCAGGTTTTCCCGACACTGCAGGACCTCTCTATAGAAAGTCAAACGAGGCCCGAAATAACGGAACGGATTTCAACAATTCACCTCTGCATCACGGGTACGGAGTGACCAAGCCCGATCAGGAATGCGCCGTAGGAATATCGGCATACGTCAGCACACGCACCAGACAGGTGCAGAGATTCTTGGTAAAACGCCATCCCACAAGGAGCCTCTTAGTATACCCAGACACTATGAACATATCGGCCCGGCTAACATATCTAATTAACAGATACAAGCATAGTGCCTGAAGGCACAAGCCCTTTCGTCACGTCAAGGAGGGCTCCCCTCGAGAGGGAGAGGTGGATGCAAAGAACAAATCCCCAGGCTTGTTGCACCTGAGAGAGTTCGTTGTATTCGTTCTTGATCATTCTTGTGGACGAAGAGTGTTAAGCACGTCCGCACTTAAGCACCAGGCTATGATTAAAGCGAGATCATTCTCGCAGATGTTTTTACACTGTAATATCCTTGTAGATGAATCATGGGAGCTGCCTTTATGTCAAGTCTCAGAATACAAGATGAGCATTAGTAACCTCTTTGGAAAGTGACATTAAGCAGCAAAGAAAGAAAAAAAATCAAATGGATTAACAGAAATATATATTATAAAGTTTCAATGAAAAACATTACAGTATAAGGTACAGATAAATTCAATATATCATAAGTAATTTATTTCTTTGAAATACAAATCTTACTACATTTACAAAGAATAATTCATTTTATAAAATTCAGTTTTATCATTAAGTTTATTTAGTCGATTTAATATAAAACTATTAGTCTAATTTATATCACACAAAATTTTATAGCTCGCATTCAAAATTCAATTTCTGTTTTATTTCTTTATAGATAAGTTCGTATTTCATTACCATTTCATTTTTATTATTAGAATAATTTATAATACAATAACAAACTGGTCAATCCCCATAAGCAAAAATGAAGTGGTTGATGCTTCATCCCCGACGAAGGACAATCGCATCCAGATGGAAACTTTGTTACTTTTGGACAATAACATGCTCCCATTTCACAATAACCCGTCAGGAAATGTAAATTTTTACAAACTGTTTCACAATCATAGGTATCACAATTATAAAAATGATTTAAATCAAATTCGTATGCATAACCGTATTTACCATCAGATCTCGGGCAGTCATCTATATAATAAATATACATATAAAGATATTAATATATTTTAACTACACAGTTATAATTAAAAATAAATTGTAATTTATTAAATACAATTGCAATATTATTTATGATAGATAGTATTGTTGTTATCTTTCAAATTGTCAAAATGCAGCTTTTGCACTTTTTTAAATGAAATATTTAACAAATTATGGATATTCCTAATCAAAAACAAAACAAACAAATTTTTCAATTGAAATTTATATTTTTTCCTATACGATTATTAGTATATTTATATTTAAAATTTCAACATGTATAACATGTTAAACATTAACTCAAGATGAATATTTTTTGGATTGCAAAATAAAATCACATTATAATAATATTCATAAATATTAAATATCGTATTTTATACATAAATCACTATTTAATTCAATAAATAGTTAATAAATTTATATTTCAATTAAAAGATATTTTAACCATACTTTTCTTATTATTGATGATAACTAACTTGTAAGTGAAGAAACCGTTTTAAACCATTCATAGGCTATCTATATCTTGCTAGCCAGATGGCCACATAGGCATTTGCTTCAGATTTAATTCTTAGGTTCCACGCCTTCAGATTTTTTTCAAGATTCTAAGCTAATTCATTGAAATTTATCTTTCATCTGGTAGCCAAATCTATCTGGGTGTAGGCAAAGATAGTGGGCATTGGAATTCTCACTGCTTAGTATCTTCTGATTAAAAAGTGGAATAAACAATACAAAAAAAGAAAATTGAGATGGATGTGAGTTGATCTATTGTTGTATCTGAATTAGCCACACCATTTAATAATTAACAGTTATTGCATGTTCTTTCCGGAATTGCTTGCATCCGATTTTTTTTCATCATTTCATACTATTTCCATTTTTAAAAATAAGTTTTGAACTAATATCTAACTGATCAGAATGATAAAAACATTAAAAACATAGATTAGATTATATCTTGCAACTCGTTGGCGATATTGAGGCTTTCGTAGCAAGAAAAAACGATGGTTATAATCAAATCTCTGCCATTCTAACAAATCATTCAATGATCAATCAATCTATCTAATAAATTCATTTCATATCATGTATGATTTTATAAATTGTTAAATTACTGACTCATTGGGCTATAGTTCTAGATTCCCCCAAGAAATTTGATTAAAAGTGCAATACTATATTCAATCTTTTTCTTTTTTTTCTGTAACGATTTTACGCCGCTTTCTATCTGATAATTACTAATCACGGGACATTCCAGTACCTATCAAGGCTGCCACACTCCTGATGGCCCCCATTAGGAGTGTGGCAGTCTTGATGGGTACTGAAAGGTTATATCTAGGTTGGTGCGATTATAAGATTCTAGAAAGTTAGGGTTTCTGCAATTATAAGATTATAGAATCTTATCACCACATTAGCTATAACAAAACATATTCCATTTAAATTTAATGGTAATGGATCAGTTTAATTTTTTTAAGTATAGGTCTATGCTATATTTAAATCTACTGCTTTCTTATAACTTTTATTTTCATATTACATCTATATTTATTATTATTCAATAATGACTCTGATGGAGGTAATATATCAAATTAATTATATAGAGAATCACTACCTGATTAATGAATTATAATTTTCAAATGTACCAACTAATTTATTAAATTTTATTCTCATTTCTATTTTAGTATATTTAAAAAAATTTAAAAAGAAGCTAAAAGAACTGACATCTAATAGAATTTTCATAAAAATTTATTTTGATTATTTTTGTAAACAAGATCTTTTTATAAATTTTAAAACTGATATAATTATATTAACAAGATGCATGATTAATTTTATTTAAATACCGATATGAAGTCAGTTTTACTATTGTGAATGATTAACTAACAACAATAAATTACAGATTTTTAAGAATAAAACCTATAAATTCTGAGATTGAAGTTTTATTTAAAAAATTATTAGAAAATACTGTAAGCGAACAGAAGTCAATAAACTCAAAAAATATATAAATTTTTATTTAAAGCGTATATGGATTAGTCCATCTTCTAGCATGCAATCGTTTTTATGTTCTTGAACAAGGACAATATTTTTATGTCAAAATACTAATCAAACTAGTCAAAATATTACCTTAAAATATTTAAATTTTCTATACGAAATATGGATGAATAATCCTGAATATTACAGTGATGGCAATCTGAATATTATGTTAATATAATTTATAAATTAAAATTACTTACCACAAGATACTTTAACAATAACTGCGATTATGAAAATTAATGTTGTGAACATTGTATATTTTATGTAGGTTAATAAAGACTATATATATGCGTCTATGTTTATGTAATGTCTATGTTCTATCCATATAATCTATAATTAATGTTATATGCTAACTATTGAAAATTAGATAATTTCCGTGTAATTTGTTATTTTTTTAAATATTCGAAAAAAATGATAAATCATTTATACATTAAAAATATCGTGATAATTAAAAATCAAGCAAATCATTATAGAAATTTGTTTATTCAATACATACAATAGAGCATCAAGTCGGCCGGATTGGCCGCGTAGAAACGCTTCGATTTTCCACTCTGGAGAACCCGAGTTCGAGTCTCTGATCTCATCCCTTGAAAATGTTTATAGGATCCGAGCCTGACTCATCGATCCCCGTCCTTCACAATTCGTCTGTAAAGTGAACAGCCTGTGGAAGGGCTTGTTTCGCCTCATCACTTACCAGTTAGTATTCTTACAGAGTGGAAAGTGGCGTCATCTGTTGAAAAAAAATAGAGCATCAATTATCCGAACTAATTGAGACTAAGGTACCAATTAGTTCGGATAATTATTAAGAGCAATTATCCAAACTAATTGGTTCGGTTAATCAAATAGTTCGGATAATCATGAGAATATCCACTTTATAGAAAAAACATGTAATTAGCCATACAATGAAATTATTGTACACATGGTGTTTTACTACTATATTTTATAGGGAATTCTTCCTAGAATGTTAACTTAATCCTAAATCCGATCAGATAATCACATCTAACAATGTGCTATAATACTCGTAGTATCAACAACTTTAGCCAAAGTCATTAATGAAACCCTCTACTAACTGTTCTCACTCCAATAAGAGTACAAGAGCAGTTTTTTGTGTCTTGAAAATAACTGAGTAACCAGATATTATGACTAGAAACTTAACTATTGTACAATATGTCAAGCTGAAATTTATGCAATTCATCAAGCTCTGTAGCACATTTTGGATTTTAAACTTAAGGAAGTTCAAGAGCATACCAAAGAGACAGTTCTCTGCACAAAGAGTTTGTGCAGAGAAGAAACTGGTTGCTCTTATTGCTCTTTCAAAATTCTCAAATAAATCAAACCTTTGAATATTCGAATTCTTTAGTAAATGAAATGATTTTTGAACACAAAAGCTACTGGATGGTTGACCATTTGGGCTGTAAGGAAATGAAGTCGATACTTTAGCTGGCACCGAATATTTAAAACAAAGTCATAGCCTTCTCAATTTGTGCACTAGTTAAGGTCAAGAAATTTTTTCGAAAAGTTATCTTAAAATTACTTTGAATCATATTTGGTTAAATGACATTAAGAGCAATATCTCATCAGTTTTTCCCAACTGCCAGTGTCAGGCAAGGATCAGCTGGACTATAGAAGGCACAAATCGACGGATGAGCCGGATACTTTAATAAATATTCCAAAGAGTGGGATTTGAATCAAAGCTGGATCTTCTGGAGCGGAAAGCTAAAGCTTTTCTTCACAACTATTCCAGTTAATTCCAGAATCAATTTCTCATATACAGATATATAGAAGTGATAGATGCTCACAAAAGCTTAGCGTTCTTCCATATGATCACCTGATTATCCGGTCAGATATATATTCCTTAGAATAGAATTATTAATTGATTATTGTTGTTATAATTTTGATATGACAATTTTTGAACTTTTTAATTTTTTTATCTGTCAACAGATGACGCCATTTCCCAATCTTTTGGATTTCAGATATGTAGCGAAGCGAAAATGTCTGAAATAGCTTATTCACCATTTGGAGATGCCAGCGAAACTGCAGAGATTGCAGCCGGGTGAAAAGCTTCGATTAGGATAGATTAATTTTGATTAAATAGCCATATCGCACATGGGATATATTAGAAAACATTTCGGATTTTTACACAAAGAATTCGATTCTAGGACCACGTCTTAGAAAATTCATACAAGAAGTCCGTGCCTGGACTATAATCCCTATCCGCTAAGTCCGGTCGATTCCTCTGAGGTGTGAAAAACTAATGGCAGGATCTGAATTCACCCTGCACTTAGTCCTCAATAAATGGAAATCGATGCCCTCTATTGTCAAAAAAAAAGACTGTAGAAAGGCATTCAATGAGTTAGACTAGTGATTCCTAATCTTCTATTGTCCATGTCCCACCTAAGCATCTCTAAAATCCTGATGCACCCCTGTGACATATAATATTTATTATTCAAAAATGAACTCCTATTCACGTAGAGGAACCCTAAAAAGCCATTAACTTAATCTAAACAAGCTTCCAAAGAACATGGCATCCATGAAAGAGAAAAATAAAAGAACGAAAGGACAGTTGAAGTACTGAGGAAGAAATCATTAAGAAATTGTTTTAAAAATAATAATAATAATATGAAGTGATATGAAAAAACAGCAAATAAAATTTCAAAACCTCTGTGCACTTCTGATTTTAATTTAAAATTGATTATGTTGCAGTATATATTTATATACTGTATATGAGGCCCCTAGAACTATAAGAAATGCAAAAAATTCACTGTTAATAACTCATTCTCAATTGACCCCCTTAAAAAGCAAATTACCCCTCTCGTTGCTCCACGTTGGGAACCACAGGGTTAGACCGTATTCCCAAAAAAATTTCATTCCAAGAATTATAAAAGTTTAATTTGATAAAGAAATTTTCAAATAAATGGTTAATAGTTTTAGTTTGCTATTTACCTTTTCGTTTGCCTTTTAATTTTATTTTAAATTAAAAATAATATTTTTTCACAGAGCAAAAAATAGTATTCCGTAATACTACTTTTTCCTCCAAGTCATTAAAAAATAGTAATTGATTTGGAAACTCTTTATCAGTAGAAATGGCTCTGAAAAGAGCCGTTTGATAGTTAATTTAACCTGTTGAAAAGGATATAGAAGGATATTCTAAATTTAAAGAAATGTTTATCCTTTATTCGTTTTCCTTTGAGTTTTATTCCTGCCTTTATTACGCTTGTTTATTTTATTTTTCTTCCTTTTATCGTTTCGTCTGATTCTTTGACGACCTCTTTGTTTCGATCTCATCTTCTTCTGTTTATTTATGCTCTTCCTTCTTTTAGATCGGCGCTTTTCGCCTTTGAAACGTGAAGAATCTATCATTCTATCCAAAATTTCTTTAACCTGCTTATCTAGTTCTCGATCTTTCTTTCGAGCTCTTTCCTTTTCTGAAGGAGTTTTACTTCTACGTCTTTTTATAACCATATTAGATATATTTACGTCTTCTAAATATGTCTTCCTCGCTATGACGATGATAATTAAAAATTTGTTCGAATTTATCAAAAGAATGTCAATTGTTTTAAGTATCTTCTCTAAAGAACAGACACTTTAATTCAAATATGTTCTAAATTAATTTAAATTTAGATAATATTTGAATTAAATCATCTGTTTTTGACCATTTCTATTTCAGATTTTCAGAATAGAATAAAATGATATGTGAATTAAATTGATCTATTTTTTATCAATATGTGTCACAACCAGCGCTGGATTAAGCCTCTAGCGGGCGCTAGACAAAATTTAAATTGGTGTCCCATTTATATAAATTGCTTCTAAAGAAATCTTAAATAATTCCATTTAAAAATTTTATTAAAAATAGAGAATACAAACACTAATACAATAATAATTGTATAATAAAAGAGTTTCTGATATAACGTAAAATATATAAATAAATAAATATATATAATTATAGTCATTAATCAGCCTTTAAAAATTCTTTAGTAAATTGAAACTGTTTTAACTCGTTTTAAATTTTTCGTTTTCGTATTTTCATTTCAGAAAATTGATCAATAACATCTTCGCAATCTAGCCGTTCGAGAGTATCTTTTTCTATAGCAAACATTGCTAAAAACTTTAGTCTTCTTTATCCTATTGAATTTCTTAAATAATTTTTTAACTCGTTTTAAAACAGAGAAAGATCTCTATCCTGTTGCATACTTGCAGATATAGTTAAATAAATTCTTAACAATATCTCTGAATTAGGAAAAGAAAATGCAATGTTGCTATTTTTTACGATTTTTTATGAACTGTATGATACGTACCAGTTCATGAAAAATAACAATCGTTCGGGCTTCGCAATTTTTTTTCTCGCCATTAAAATAAATTGTGTCAGCCCATCGTCTAGTTTTTTAACATCAATGTCATTGAAGTAAACTTTCTTATTTCATTTGTATAATCCGATACATTCTTTAAATTTTTAAATTCTGTAATAATACGTGAAATCTTTTGTTAATTTCTTGATATTTTTGGAGTTTCGTGTGAATTTCGCTACAAATTTTGTCACAAATAACATAGAATGTATTTATTTTAAAATCTGCTTGATCAGTTAAATCGATATCTTCATCTGTTTCTTTTTCATCAAAAAATCACCTATACATAGCTCATGCAGACTATACACTGGTATAGTAAGTAACACCGAATTCGATTTTATTACTTTATTAATTATTATGATGGCATTTATTTGTATCTTTTAAAAATAATAACATAAATATTCTATATTATTAAAGATTTACTAAAAAAAGATTTTATTATTATTTTTAATTTATTATTATTTATTTTTTGTTTATTTATTTTTTTCTGAACTGAAGGCGGCCCCTCCGAATTACGGGCCCTAGACATTTGTCTTCTTTGTTTATTGATTAATCCGGCACTGGTGACAACTATATCTAGCATAAGTATCTATTTCTATAAAATTCGGATATCACTGATTTATTTGTGATGGATGGCGCCACTTTCCGATCATTGATCACCATCGATATACATCGATGTTGATCACTAAGCGGCAGGACGAATTTAAATCTGCCACAAATAGTCTACAAGTCTTTAAGGCCGGTCGCAAACTAGTCGATAGCATCGACTACGATCTGACGTCAGGTACAATTTCTTTTACCACGTGATCATTTCATAAGACATCACTAACTACGACTTTGGCGAAGTTGTTAAATCGATATCACTCATGACTGCTTTCACAGCCAATCAACGTTTCTCGAACATTTATTTAGTTTACCCATCAAGTAATGGTGACGTATTCAATTAAATTCAATAGAACATTTCCATTAATATTCTGGATTCTTCGAATCCCAAAATACTTTGTGATATAGAAAAAATACAGTATAAACGTATAAATGTCTAATCTGAGGTGATTTTTACTGTTTAATCATTAACTAAAATAACGGTTATTTAATATGAATGAAAATCTATAATAAAACTTGTCTTCAAGAGTCCAATGAACTTATACTTTCTATAATTTCGACTTACTTGTTAGTTCAAAAGCACGTGTACTGAATGATGATATTCAAATACTCATGCTCAATTTTCTAGTTTTCACTGCGCGTGTTCACTACACCATATAATTAACATGTTTGATGTTCGGAATATTGCTCGTTCCGCCTCTTTTTCGTAGGTGTCGATGTCGCTGCAACGAGTATGCAATAACAAGTTGTATGTATGATTTCGGTACGACGTCGAATGTGATCGGATTGCTGCAACATCTACTAGTTTGCGGCCGGCAGACTCAAACTAGAGATCAACTGGATTGTAAAGAATAGGGATCGACTAATTTGACAAGAATTCTCTGTATAAATTCTCCAAGACCCGAATTGAAGCAGAAATCTCTTGATGGTTACCGAGTCTTTTCATGCCGTTAGATGTTAGATGCTAAACTATCATACTACAGCCAAACCCCGATAAGACTCCTCCCGTTAAGCCGCCACCCTCGCTGACCGCCAAAAAATTTGGCGGAACGGATTTTCCCTATGTTAATGGATTAGGCAAACCTTGATAAGACGTCATCTGCCATCCGCCAGTAGAAACGTCTAAACTAAACAAATATTCCTTTGGTATTGTATTTGTCCTCGTTAATCTTTCAGCGGCATGTAAGGTGACTTATATCCCGAAGTTCATCGGTACTGTATATACAGTATTAAAAGCTCTCTGAATTCACTTGTAACCAACGAGTGGGAGAGATGGAGTTAATGGTTAATCATGTATCTTTTAAAGCCTCGATCATACCTAGGTTATAGAAAATTTAAGATCGCGAGAATTAGATTGTCTTCATCGTTTATTGTTTACCGAGCAAATAAGGATACTGTACAGTAAGCTGTATACAATGTGTTTTCCAGAAAATTCAAAGTAAAGGATCAAAACAGCAGATGGACATGTTTTCTATATAGTACTATATATATACGGTATACAGTGCCGGATTAATTACATACGAGGCCCTAGGCACTAGAATTCTTCGGGACCCTTATTAGAACAAAATGTGCTATATATATAGACTATGCTTTTGATTAAATTATGAATATTTTATTATTAATTAAACTTTGAAATAACACTACGTTATATAGACAACATCACAATTTGGAGAAACTACACAGTAGACTAATAAAATTATAGAATAATCTATACAAAAGTATATAATGTCTTTAGAAAGTTTTTTTTCTGTATTTGCGAACAGAAATCATTGATGATGTCATCAAAATCGATTTCGAGTAAAAATTTCTAGTGCCACTTTATTAATTCATTTTTTATTATTGTTCAATTAAAAAAAATTAATTTTCCAGGGGCCCTGAATTATCAGGAGCCCCAGGCTAGTGCCTAGTTGTGCCTATTGGGTAATCCACCACTGCTTATCATAATATACACTTAAAGAAATATTATTTTATTTTTAATTTAATATATACTATAGGATAGAATCTCTCTCTAAATGTGCCCCCCTCAAAATACAAAGAAAACAAAATCACAATACATCAAAATTTGAATAGTATTCATTAAAACTTTTAAAAGGCTATTACCAAAAATGATCTTTTAGTTTTATATAACTTACATTTTTTTAATAAACATATTATTTTTCCTTATTAATTCAGTACATATATATATATATATATATATATATATCACACACACACAAACACAAACAATCACTAAAAATAACATTCCAGAATAATTTTTTTTTATTAACCTTAAATAATTTAATTAACAAATATAAGTCATGGTTTTCAAAACCTTTTAATTTATATCTATAATTTGCAGAAATCAGGAATGTAAAGTAATTTTGAATATAACTGCACAGCTTGTTTTATCAATGAATCAATTTTTAATAAAAGATAATGTGAAGAACTCACATATACTGAAATACCATATTATATTTTTGACATAATGAAAAAAGAACAAAGCTGTAAATTTGATATATATCTCAAATATCTCAAAGGGAATCCAATGCTTCAATATACATGTTTTTTTAATTTATTAATATAAATATGATTGTCAAAAATAATATCCAAATCATTATAAATATTAGAAAGAATAGGCTAATCTGCAGGCTGTATAACATTAGTTTTTAAGGAATATTTCATAAACATAGTTTTTGAAGAATTAATAGAGAGACCATTTTTCAATATCCAATCATTTAAAATTAAAAAAAAATCTCTTTTGAAAATTAAATAATCCACATTTTATACCTTATTATCATCTACAAAGCCAAGTACTGTTGAATTTGTAATTAAAAATATAAAGTTGTTTGGAAATTTAATTTTGTGTTTTTTCATGAAAATGAACAACAATTTTTTTATAGTATATAAATATTTCATTCAATTATACATTGACCATTTTGATCCAACACATTTTGCCATCTTTCTGGTAATAGCATGATTCCATGCTAGTAGAACTTTTGATCTTGCTTGCTAAAAACTGAATCAAGTGATTTTTGATATCCTCATTTAAACTAGATGTTTTCATGTTTAAAGAATTTTGTAAAGAACCAGAACAAGTAATAATCAGAGGGTGCCAGTTCTGGTGAATATGGTGGGTGTGGTAACACATCCCATCCAAATTGCGACCACTTTTGGCGAGTCATCCAACGTGTATGAGGTCGGGCATTATCATACATCTAAATTGATTAACAGAAATACT
>WUQG02008707.1:0-11981 GCA_011317285.2 Androctonus mauritanicus
TTTGTTAAAAAACCACTGGTCCGCGAAATTTTTTTCACAAATTTTACCGGTCCGCAGGCCAAAAAAGGTTGAGAAACACTGTATCAGACCATTTTGCATGGACTGATAAAAATAAGAATAGTACAAATTGTATCGAACAACAAAACAGAGTTTACTAATTCCATCATCGCCATAAATACAAGTTTTTATAGATCAATGACTTTATAAGTCAAATATAACTTATATAATATATTGATATAAAAAAATTTAATGATTCATCTGTTTGTTTTAAAAGTCAAAATTTTGTATATATTCTATGCTTTTAATGTGTAGAACAATCCAAAATGTATAGAATTATCCAATAAAAAAACAAACTTGCATTGATGATCACCAACAAAGTTAGCTTGTATTCAATGTATTCACTGATCAATGATCATTATAACAGTGTTCAATGAGTTAAATTAAAGCATGTTTTTAATTCAAATTTTAATATTTGATAAACTACTTTCTGTTTAATTAATAAAATAAATTTTTCTTTTGCATGACGACATTATTTTATCTCTAGACAGTATTTATGTGTTGATATTAATTGCCTATTTAGAGTTCTTTATCAATGAATTATAAAAAAAACTTATTATGAAGAATTACCTGTTCAGAATTCTGTACTGATGCAGCTACTGCTTGGTTATTTTGAAGTGTAATTTCTTGAACATAATCTCTAGCTTGATTTAATGCATCTTCATGTATTGGTGAAAATGAAAATGTTCTATTTTCTTGTAAATGAGATATCTAATAAACAATAAAATTTCGAAAATTTAAAAATTATTAAATATAAATAGAAAATTATATATTAAAAAAGTAAAAAAATTAAACTTTATTACACTCTCTCCTCTTATTGTACAAGATTAAGCTTTTACAAATTTGACTTTATGTAAAAATTTTTAAATTTAAAAAATTTGAAATTGTTTATTATAGAGATCTAATGCATTACTTATGTAATAAAATACATATGACTGTAGCATTTTTATCAATATTTAAAATATAAATTATATGTATACTTTCTGATATATCAAAACTTTTTATGTAAAAATTTTTAAAAACTTAATTCTTATATAAACTTGAAAACTACTTTCTAATAATTTTATTAATAATATCAAAATATTTTTTAAATACTAGATATAACAAAATTAAAATTTAGTTAATAGTGTATTTAGTTAATTTACTGGAAAAGAAACGATAGATTATCTTCTTATGGAAACATGAAAAAAAACAATGATAAATTAAATCTCCTAGAAATTTATTTTTGTATTTATAATATATTCATAATAAAATTTCTTTAATCCTTAATTAGTTGATTTCATTCACTAATATCAGACATTTCTTAAAAGTATAATGAAAAAATTTTCATTATACATGTCTATACATTATGACCAAAGACAGTATAGTTGGCATTATTGATGACAACTGTCCAAAGATATATAGTTAGATTCAGTTTGTAATTATTTCTAGTAATAAAAGTTAAATTTAAGTCTATTTACAATGAATAATAATTTTTATACATGTTATGAGTTTGATGAATATATATTTAATGAAAAGTGCAAGAAATAATTATAACTAATATGTTAAATTATGTAAAAGTTGCATTTTACTATTTATAGATTAATTATTACTATTGATATATTATTGTATTAAAATATTAGTGCTACTAAATTAAACTGCATTTTATGTACAGTTTTTTGCATTATGGTTTACTTTAATCATATAAATTTTCTATAGGCACAAAAATTTATAAAACAACAACTCCGTAAATAATATTTAAGGCAAATAATTAATAATAGAAGTTATTTATTAAAGCATTTTCAATTACTTCTATTTTGCCATCTTCAATATATTATATTAATTCAAATCAAATTTACTAAATCAGAAAATATACTAAAGGTGGCAAAATGTAAATAGCCAAAAATATTTTAATGAATAATTTATTGTTAACTATTTACCTTGAATGCTAGACTTATGAAACTGTTATTCTAACTAGGGATATTTTGGACATTTTATCTTTTATAATTTTATTATGTTAGTAAATGAAATAATTATTTTAAATTGATTGTTTAAAATATTAAAATTTATACATTAAACAGATACTTACTTCCTCCAAACCTTCCAGATGACGATACATAGACATTAAACGAGACAAAATATTACGGCGCTGAGAGAGAATACCTCGTGTAGCAGGCAAACAAGATACTTCTTGACCACCCACAGAATCAAATGTACGATTACGATATGGATCAGTAGGTAAATTGGATATTCCAGTGATTAATTTATTTCCCAAAGGATCAAATTTTACAAATCTGTAATTTAAATCATATTAATATATTTATTAAATTTATAATACAGCAAAAATATTTAAATTTATAAAATAAAAATAAATCGAATCAGGTAACAATATTTAATATTTGAAAATTCTGGTAAAAAGTAAATATGTTGAGGTAGATACTTGTAATTTATATCTCAAATCCACTAATTATGAAATCTAATTTAGAACCATTAAAATTTATTCATCAATTATACAATTTTGTAAATTATGATAAAATATATTTAAAATATTATAATGTACATTACGATCATTTTTCATTCTGATTCACAATTATTATTTAACATTTTTGTTTGGCAATACACAGCTACTGGTAACATTAAACAATGTCAGTTATAATAATTCTCAATTTAAAAAATCGTATTGGAATTTTCTATTTTATCAAATAAAAATTTCATATTAATATATTCTCAGGTTTGAAATAAGAGTCTAAATTTAAATTTTTATTAATGAGAGATTAAATACTCATGTTGTTTTCCTAACTAATGCAAACAATTATTTATTTTTAGAAGCTATACATATTGGACAATATATAAAATGATATATATACAAAAACATTTTCTATTAATGATGAGAATGTACAATACATTAATATGACTCACTGTGTAACATTACTATAATAAATGATGTTACACATAGAGCAGAGCTGTCCAAAAGGCGGCCCGCCAAGCCATTTTGTGTGGCCCGCGAGGTTTTCACGATTTGTGATATAATATTACTTTTTAAGGTTTTTTCACTTTTATTTATTACTTTTTTAAGAGTTTAATAAAAATAATCCTAAAATTGAATTATATTAACTCAATTAATTAATTTTTCTTATTTATTAGTATAACTATTTAATGATCAACAAGCTGTCAATGACATCTCACTTTTATAATACTTTTTCTGCCCAGTCGTGGTTACTGTAACGGTAAATCCTTCATCGCATAACTATGGAAGAATTGTTAAATATTACTATATTTAGTGGTGAGAAAGATAGCAATATTGATGATACTATTTTAATTAATATAAATTAATATATTAAATCAGCAGGACATATCTTTAAAAGATCTCTGAATTAATAAAATTTGTTTCGAAAAAGCGTTTATATATTTTGCGTAGATGCAGCTACAAAAAAGAGGGGGGTATCAACCCCCTCCCCTCTTTTTTTGTAGCTGCGGCCCTCCATATCTCTAATAACAACAGTTGCGGCTCTCGGGGTCATTATAATTGGACAGCCCTGTTTTATTACATTGTATTGACTAAACAATTACTTAGTATACAAATTAAAGCAAATTGGTTCAAACTATAACTGTTATTATTTGACAGAATTCATTTTTAGATTTTGTCAGGTTTTTCATATAATTTTATAAATTTTCAAAAAATACAAATGAAACATACTGACATATAGAAAAATATATTACATTATATTATTTAAAATTTCAAAATTTCAGAAAATTTTTAATACATTTTAAGAAATCTACTACAATAATTCTCTAATAAAATTTCCATAATCCTTGGTTTTATAAGCCATTGTGAATCTATAGTAATGAAAAAAATTATTGCATCTCTCTATAAGTGTATTGGAATTTAGAAATACAAATTATTGCATCAGAACCATAAACTAGGTAAAAACTATCTAAATACTAAGGACATATTTCTTTGTTTTTCTGACTACAAAAGTCATCTAATTAGCTTATTTTGGTTTACTTTTCAAATTGTACAATATTGTTTATAGCAACAGGCCATTTGATTCATAAAATTATATGATATTAAAGAATTGCAAAAGGTACACAGAAATTATATAATTCATGAAATGGAAGTCAATAATGTTTGTCACATTTATGACATTGCACTATATTATAATGACACCATCATTCAATATTATTGCTGAAAATTATTTGATTTTGCTTATGACAATGTTTTGCGATCTTAGGAATTTCTTCAGTGTAATTAAAATGTCGTAATGAGATTGGTTTCTTGACCAGTTTATCACAATATGGATGAGTTGTATTCTTGAACTGTAACCAAAAACAATGAGAGAAAATAACAATTGTTAAATGTTATAGATAATGACAAAACAGAAAAAGAATGGATTAGATCTTACATGGTACCTTTTCTTCCAATGATCCATTTTATAGCCATGGAAACAAAAGATTTGTTTGAAGAAATGTTTTCAAAAAACATTCTAAATGACAAAGAAATTTTTGCAATCTGTTTTTATAAAAACAATGACTGATATTACAATTATCCAGAGACTCCTTCAAAATGCAATGTTAAAAAATGCCTGAAAATAAACATGTTTAGTACAGTTATCATAATTGTCCCAGTATTTCTCTCACAAAAGAAATACCTTTCAATAATTCTCATAAATTTCAATATGACATTTTTCTTCATGAAGAATGTTTTCTTTTAGGCCTTGCCTTCCAATCTGCTATCAAAACTTAAAAGACATTACTACTGTTATTAATATTTTAAAACTCCAGTTAACAAGAGAACAGATTAACAGATGATTGCTCAGGATCAGGAGACATTTATTTCCAGTATCCTCCATTTTTACTGAAAATTATACTTTTTCCATATTTGCTAAAATACTTAAAGACAAGATAACTGAAACGAGTTGTATCAAGATTTTAGACACAGCTAAATTTCATATTAGCGAAGAAGAAGTAAAGAATTTAAAAAATGACAGTTCTTAGGGAATATTTTCCTTTGATCCTAAATTATACTTCTGAAAATATGAATGATTATCTTTTCAAATATAAAATTCTTCAATGTTTTAGCTTAAAATTTCATTTTTACAAAATTTTGATGAATGATAATTTAAAATTTTTCTATCTTAAATGATTTCAATTAACATTTTACAATTTGTATGAATATATTTTAAATTGTAAATAATTAAATACTTAAAAATTTTTTAAATGTTTATTCAAACCATATAATAAAAATAAAACTATTTTGAATATCCATAATAAAGCAAATACTGATTGAATTCAGTTGCATTATAGTATTTTCAGTGATTTATTCTATTCAGAAATGAACTTTAGCATTCATATGCAATATATTATTATATAAGATGATCTAAATAAGTGAACCTATTTATCTTTAATTCTGTCTAAATAATTAAATCTGTTTGTTTTGCAATATTCTGTTTAAACCATTTTCATTATATTGTAGAAAATACAGGAGCTAGTTAAAAGGAAACATTTTTATTATGTAATTTTTAATTTAAAATGAAAAATTATTTTAATTGTGTCAATAATTGTGAATTATTAAATTATGATAACATGCTTCAGCCATCAAACCAACTTATAGTTTTAATAATTGAGGGCTAAATGTTAATTTAATTTTTTTAAATATTGTAGATGACACCTGCCATCTACAATATTTAAAAAAATTCCCAAAAATGTTGCTTGAGATATGATGAAACTGAATATGTCAAATAAACCTTTCACTCCAAATACTAAAAAACAAATTTTGATCTTTAATTTCTAAAAAGAAAGCACACACTGTAATTTTGTTTTATTATAGTTTTACTTGATTTCTTGATTAATTTACTGGATTTGAATACAATACCGTGTTATAAAATACAAATAAAATACTGTGTTATTTAATTTCTGTTAGTATTTATAAATTTATATTATTTATAATTGTTATTAAAATATTATTAGTTATTACAAATAGCTAGGTTACTTATTGTATAATAAGTTGTTGATTAATAAAATTTTGAAATCTTATTAATTTATTTATTAGACTGAAATGCCATATCATACTAGTGCAATATTATCAATAGCTCTGGATACTGTTACACTTCCCATGAGATTGAAAACTAATGCTATACATCCACAAGAAATGATTAATTCATTGGCAATTCTCGGACAAAAGGTAATAATAAGCTATTTAAGATTTGTGTGTTTTTATATTAGATATGAGTAATTTGTTTGTTTATTATTCAGACAGCTTAATTGTTCAATAAATAATTGAAGTAAATTAAATTACCATTTATTTTTAAAACTGTTAAATTATAAATAGATTTGTAATCCTATCTATTTTCTATAAATGAGTTTACTTATACAAATTTGACATTATCTAAAAAAATTTTGCTGTAAAAAATATTTTAAAAACCATTTTTGAAATTTAGTATCCTGTATACTACTAAAATTTTATATAATAGTATCAGGCAATGGTTATAATGATACTATTGTAATGATAGTTAGCAATATTAGCATACCTGTGCGAGAACTCTCACATGTGGAAACCCAAACCCCCTTTCAAAAAAGAAAACAAAGTCCAAATAAGATTAAATGATGCCACTCAAAATCTTATTTCAACAGCAAAAGGAGTATGCCGGGAATGTGGCCTTTACTTTTTAACATATACATAAATAAAACAATAGAAACATGTTTCCACTTTTCAATAAATGAAAAATTTTATTTCTTTTTTAATATAATTTGTATTGCAATTACATTTAGAATTAAATTGTGATATTTTCATTTTCGAGTCATGTGGTTTGCTAAAGATCACATGATTACCTAAGACGTCAGCCAAATGTCACGTGACATAATCCATCTAGATTCATTGGATTTTTTCACTTAGCAAAATAGTACCAATCTGAAATCAATAATAAATACATTGAAATACATGTAAACTTAATAATCCTCACTCTAATTAATATAAAATAGGTAAAATAATTGAAATTAGATGTATTTGAAAGTTAAAAATACATTAAAAAAGGACCCAGTAAGCATAATATTGCCCCATGGTGAAACTTGTTGCGATGTGTCTTCTAATTGGTAGCGATGTCCACATGTCATTAGTCGTAGACCACATGGCAGGTAAGATGTTGAGATGAATGTGTACGTCTGATGACTTTGATTTCAGCAAAAGAAAAGACCCGGATACCACATGCAGTGGCCGTACCTAGGTCAATGCCAGTTGGAAGCGAAAACGCAGTGCCATCATCCAACAGTCGAAAACATTTTTATCATAAAAAATTAAATTTAGTAAAGACAAACAGGGTGAATGTAATATAATTGGAATTCTTCACTGTTCCAGGAAATTCTCTTTCTTTTGACACTTCATTTGTTAAGATCAGTTAGGTGTGAGAACCACAAAAAGGATCTATATTACAGAAATAATATATATGATTAATAAATAATTTTACTATTATAAATAAAGCTATTATATGTCATCATAACTATTGTAATATGATGGTAAATTGTATATATACATTATATTGCAATAATTACCAATATATCACTTCTGCTACCTTGTAAGTAGACTCTCTCTCTCTCTTTGTGTGTGTGTGTGTGTGTACGTATAAGGGGAGATCAAAAAGTTCTTACACTCAGCACATTGTATATGTGTTATAGATCTGTAATTGTAAACAATGATCATTATTATCTTATTAATATGCATGCTTTTTTATTTTGGTAGATCCTGATTAATCAGAGTTAGAAACATGATAGTATAAGGCAGTGGTTCTCAACCGCCATTCTGTGGAACACTGGTGTTCCGCGAAATAATTTATTAAATAATTAAGTATTAAATATTCAACTAATCAGAATATTTTAATAAAAACAAATTTGCGATAAATTGAACAACTTGACAGCACTTCTATTCATCCTATTCCTACCTATCCCAACAGTTTTTAGTTTTTATTTGTATCTTGTATTCATGATTTTGTATTAATCGAGTCGCCGCAAGCGTTTCGCCTGTTGTAAAGGAGTTTTCAAATTTTAAGTTTTTACATTTGACCTTCCAATTCTAAAGTTAAGTTTGATACAATTCCATATAAATAACTGAGATATTCTACTTCTATTTGGTTAACATTCGCTTATAATATTTCTATTCCTATTTATACATTAAAAATATCTATTGGCAGAGGAACACACTTTTGCTTATTAGGTGCCTAGGTCACATGGAGATGTCATTTCTTGAGGTCAGACTGATGTTAAGGTGAAATAGACTATAATTTGATTTTGGATATTAGTTTATTATTTATTAGAGACAAAAATATATATTTGTAATGCCCATTCTGTAGTTTATTAATTTTTTCCTTCTTTAGACTGTTAAGAAAGATGGTGTTCCGCTATTTTTCTATTAGTATTAAAAGTGTTCCGCCGCTACAAAAAGGTTGAGAACCACTGGTATAAAGAGGTACCATGCTGGACAAAATTAAATATCAAACTCAATTGATTATCAATTGAATATATTATGATGCTCAATGAATATTGAATATTATGATATGGTTCCTTCATCTTCAAGAGAAAACTGCACAATCCATAAAAAGTTGTCAGCTGTGTAGGGTAAGGAATGTAGATATTCCTTGCCTTACACAGCTGACAACTCATATGAGACTGAAACTGATGGAAATGGGAATTCAAATGTGGTCACACAGCCTACTGGATGCCCTAAAAGAAGAGCATCCAGCTAGATCATGTCACCTGTGTTTTGGAACAGCAGAGATGTCATATTGACAAATTACTTACAAAAAGGATCAAAATAACAATCATACTATAGGAACTTATTACAAAAGTTCATGACAGTATCAAGGAAAAAAGACAGCTTGCTGTCAAAAGGTATGTTGTTGCTAGCTGACAATGCACCTGTACACTGAGCTGCAGAATCAATTATTTTTCTGCACACATATGGCTATGAAACCTTGTCACATCCCTTATATTCTCCCAATCTATCTTCAAACTTCTTCCTGTTTCAAAATGTGAAAAACATGGAGAAGAATTTTCTTTAATGAAAAATCATTATTGCTGTGAGAGCTGGTTTGCCTCTAAATTTGCAGACTTCTACAAAGATGGGATTAAACAACTGTTCCACAGGTGTGAGATATGACCTAGGATATATATATATACAGTCGAACCTCTATAACTCAAGCCTCTATTACTCGAATTTTTGATAAGTCAAACCAATTCTCGTTTTCCGAATGGCCTTCCAATAATATACATTTGTATTCGTCTCTTTAAGTTGAATTTCTATAAATCAAATTATTCGATATCTCGAAACTTAATTTATGTTCCCAGAAATTTTGTTTATTCTATAACTCGAATTTAAATTTCTTAGATACGATAATTACAGATTATGCATTCATTTTTTATTTTTGTATGACTAGCCATCATTAGAAGAATTTGATTTCGAATAAACTGTGCTGCGTTTGTCATACTGTAATTGCAAAATTGTTAAAAGTAGCCAATATAGCCTGACATTCAGATGCACTTTGACTGACATCACTGATCAGATGCTGGAATCGGGCATCTGACTATTCTAACTTCAATTTCATTCTCACTGTAAATGCATGTGGAAGTAACCATAAATTGTGATCTCTATGGTGTTAAGTCTTTGTTCTGAGATCTGAAATCAATTTTTTTTGGCTAAAAAGGTTAACAATAAGTGCACGAACAAAAACAGTATTTTTTACCCTAATAACATACAAGTTTTTATGCTACATTTTTTATTATTCCTAATTTGAGTACATATTTCATTAAAATCAGTCCTGGGAACAGATAAAATTACCAGTGTATAAAAATATTACACATGCGGTGGATACTGTGCGTCTACGTAGGCCTACAATATAATTTATAGACAATCATTCGCAGTATATTGGCAAATTTAACAGCATTTCTATAACTCGAAATTATTTTAACATCCCTTGACAATTCGAGTTATCGAGGTTTGACTATATATTGTATAAATATTAAAAATTCCTAAATATTTTATCATAGATCATTTATATGCATCTCTTTTAAATGCTTTTTGAATTATATTGTTCTTATAGCTTCAGTTTTACAATTAGCACGAACAGTATCATGATAAATTTTAATATGATGTTAATGAGAACAAAAATATATTTGATTGACCTTATTGTTTCATATCTGTTTTTACACATCATCATCTGCATCTTTGAATTAAAAAATTAAAAATTTTTAGTAGTTACTATTCCAAACTTTCAAAATTGATCTAGTAATTTTGATTAAAATATTGTTAGATAATCATTTGCTATATGGAATAATAATTCATTCTGAAGATACTAAAACTTTCTAGAATGAATAAATAATGATATAGTTAAGAAATCTATTATCTGATTATAAGAATGAATTGAAATGAAATTTTGAGTCACTTTTCATTATTCATATTTCTTTAATATTAAGAAAATTGCATAATATATTAATTTATATAAGATATTTCAATGTAATAAATTAGTTTAAAGGCTATTCAATGGATTTATCATAAAATTCTATCATTTTATATTGTTTAATCATATAAAGAAAATTATTATTAATCATCATTATTTTCTTAGCAAAAAATTGAATGAAAAGAAGGAAAAAAGAATTATAAATATATTTTATCCATTTTAATAAGTTAAAATTATTTTAATTTGATTTCATTTAAAAATTTGTGTATTAAAAATAAAAATATATTTTTTTTATTAGATTTATATTGTAGTGGGTGGCTGAAGACAGGACCAAAAGGTGTTATACTTCATACAATGACAGATAGTTTTGAAGTAGGAAAGTTAATAATAGAAGATTTCAAAAATAATATACTATCTGCAGAAATAAAATCAGGACACAAAGATATATTGAATTTACTTCAGAATAAAGGTTACTATTTTCGTTTTCTATTTTTTTTTTCAAAATGAGAATACAATTGCTTTTGACTTAATTAAACTTAAAAATATATAGACATAATATTTTTATAATAATAGGACTATCCTCTTTTAAAGGGGATCATAAAAAATTATCAATAATAGTTATTAAAAAATAATTTGAAATCTAATATAATATATATATAATTTTTAATGTGTGTGCATCATTTAATTCTAAAATTAAAATTTCAGTTAAGTTAAAAATTTGTTATATTATTATTGAGTATATTATTATTATATTCTCATGAATTTCTTCATGAAATATTTATATATAAATTGAAAATATATAAATATTTATAATAATTTATATAATAATTTGTTTATCCTCATTAGTGTCATGTACAACTTTAGACTGAAGTATTTCAAAGACTATTCAATGAAACTTTATAAATCCTTTTGATTTGAGTCTCTATGAATTGAACTTAGAGTTTGTGACTATTAAATATTATTTTTAAAATAGCTGTTCTAAAAAAATATTAAAAAATTCAAATATTGGCATAATTTTATAAATTATTCCATAGATGATTGCGATATATCTGCTTGAGATGTGAGCTTTCTGGTAGATTAAGTTAGGTCTTATCTTTCAGATAATAATTATGCATTAATTAATAAGTAAGGAAGATATATAATAATTAACACAAAAATCAATAAATTTTGCAAACATCTTCCATTTTAATGTTTTGTGAGGTCCCAGAAAAACCTCCACAAATTAAGTGTATAAAAGAGAAAAGAAAAAATAAGAAAATTTAGAAAACGAAATATTTTAACGACAGCGAGAAAATTTTAGTAGGATAAGGGGGGGAGTAATTAAGAAGGTCAAGCAGACATGGAGTTTAGATGTCCGAAAAGGTGCAAACCCACACATAGCACTTCAGTAATCTTGTTGTTTCTTACTGATAACAAGAGAAAGTCTGCTCCGTCGAAGAAAATAATAACTTTATCTTAATTTCGTGTCAATACGGAGTTCGGAAGAACAAAGCTAAATCAACG
>WUQG02008718.1:0-11980 GCA_011317285.2 Androctonus mauritanicus
ACATCATGGATATGCCCTGGAGATATTTTGGAGAGAATCTGGCAGACTCGCAATGAAAAAATGAGTAAAGTGAATGTGAATAGTGTTAAAATGGATAATATATATTTAAAAGTCATGACAATGTTCATGTCTAATGATAATATGAAACCAATGCCATTAAACATACAATATAATCTTACATAGATAAAATGATCTCCTGAAATTCGAATAAAAACAATATATACAAAATGTATATCTTTAAACAATGATAAAATGCACGCGTCAATGTACTGTAGTAGGCTGTAGCACACCATGAGCTCCACTCTCAACTTGAAATTCTTTTTGTTCTACTTCAGTTGTTGCGTAATATCTAAAATTAATACTGACTATGCTACCATCTATCGGAAAAGAAAGTCACTATAAAATGTCGTTGGTAAATAAAACAATGAAGATCGTCATCGGAGGAAAAAGCTCTAGGTAAACCTTCCATATTGAGAAGTGAAGAAGAAGAAGAAACAATGAAAATAATTCGATTAATAATTTTTTTTTATTCAGATATTATGACATTTTTATGATATTTATAATTATGATAAGGAAATTTGTTACAGATAAATATATTTTACTTAATTTAAATAAAATTTTATTAAGATAATAAATTATCATTTCCGTATGGATAGCATATTTTAAATCGTTTTATTATCGAATTAACAAATAATATAAATTTTTTTTAAAAACTTTTGATTTAACTAAATTTTCTTTGGGAAGAATTTCGTTTTTTTTTTTTTTCTAATTTTGTATTAAGCTAGAACAATTTTTAATAGGAAATTTTAAAAAATTGGTCTTACTTTACAAATATTTATACTTTTTAAATAAGCAAAGACTATAACACCATTAGATATGAATTATTTATTATTTTATGTTAATTATTTTCAATGTAATTAAAAGTATGCATTAATCTATTAATAAAAAAATATAAACCAAAAATTAATTTTTAAAGACCTTGTTTTTTTCGTCAAAAGATGACGCCACTTTCCAGTCAGAAGAGTACCAACTCCACGATCAGGCTGATTCTTAAGCAGGGATGGGCAACCTGTGGAAACGCTTGTTGTGCCCCTCCACTTAGTACTCTTCTTGAATTCTTCCCAAATGGAGTATAGCATCATCTGTTGACAATCAAAAAAATACCTTTTCGCTGTGACGAATTAGCTAAAATGGCGCATTTTAAATTCCTCCAGTCATAATTGTTAACTTTATTGATTTTAGTATGTAAATTTTGAACAAGAAGCAGCCATCTTGATTTCGACTATTTACTACCAACGCACGATGATTGACTATAACTTGAAAGTCGGCCAAATTCATGAGTCAACTTCGACTCATGACATAGATACTAATGTCGAAAAGCGCCATTTTGTGTTATCATGGAAGCTTCCAACGATTCAACTTCATTACCATTATAAAATTCGAAGTCAATCAATGTCGAAGAACTTGCCCCTATTCTGCCCTCATTGTTTTGGATTTTACCGTGATCTTCCTTCAAAATATCATTAACAAAATATAGTAATTGAAAAATTCCATGAAAATACAGGAATTGAAATTTATTAATGGAGGATAAAAGGCACTACTACAATTTTACAAGACGAGATATCTCTTTGGAAAGAAGAATAAAATTTCTTAATCAAATTTTTTATCAAATGAATTTTTAGTAATGAATCATATTATTTCTGATTGTCACGTTCCTATATCTAGTCAAGCAGGTTAATTAATATTCTAGAATAATATATACTTTTGGTTTATGATGGTCCTTGAAGTAAAAAACATCTATTGTAAGCATATATGACCTACCGCTATTATATTATTCTGCAGTTGTGAAGGTGATACGTTACTGAGTGTATTTCTTCATGCAGTGAGTGAGTAAAATTCAATATTATAATTTCATTAACGATTTTTGATATTTAGTCGATTGAATGAATCGAAAGTGAGAGAAATTAATAATTCTTTTTAATAATTAATATATTCCTTACATGTTATCTATAATTAGTCATAATAATAATAATAATAATAAGGATGTAGTATAGTATTGTATCGAGCTTTTGATCATACGTCAGTTATTTTAATGATATAGAATTTAATATCTCTATTTTATATCATTGCATTTGATAGATAGTATTTTAAGTGTATCATGGACAGCGCAAGATCGAGGGTGAGGCGAGTAAGGCAGTCGCCTCGGACGAAAATTGAGGGAGGGGCAAAAATACATTTGAAATGTCACACATAAGCTTAATTATATTTATCTTGAGAATCGGTCTAAAAAGATATAATGGTACATTTTTCTAACAGATAATATTTATTCAAGGGAAAAAGAGAAATCTATGCCAATTAAACTGATTAATTTAGAGTTTTCCAAACTGTGGGTATTCTGATTCCAAAGTATTACATATATTTACGTATTAATGCGCCTGAGTGAAGAGGAGAGATAGCGACATTTTCAAATGTTGCCTCAGATGAAATATATCTAGAACCGGCACTGATCATGGAACAAAGAATGTTCTCCTGTTAAAGTAATTCTAACGTCTAAACACGTGCTCGCTGATATCTAACAAACTTATTTAAGAAAAATTTACGTTTAAAATTAATAGGAATATCAAAAGTCCCTTTGAATAAGAGTACTGTAAAGACTGTTCATTTATCTGTAATAAATATTTAAGAGTAGATTAAAAATCATTTAATTCTTTAAATTACGTAACGTGTTCCGAACTTCTGACTTTAGATTAGCAACTTGATAATAGTCTGAAATTTCAGTTAAAATTATTATGTGTTTTTTAGAAAGAAACATGAATTGGTTTTGTCCTTGATCTGATAGATTCCGCCAGATGTAAGAGTTTTTCTGAAGTCAAGTTATATAAATTAACATACTTGCTTTTCGGAAGTAAATTGGGTGATTGCCCATATTTTCCAAAACAAAATAAAATTTTACAGTGACGTTTTATATAATTAAGTATTTCATTTATTAACATATTCAAAAGAAAAGCATAATTATATTTATGAGATATATTTTAATAAACATTACCAAAATTTTTACCAAAATATATGAAAGTTTATATATTCAATTATAAATTAAACTTTAATTTTTATATATAGGCCTATCGTGAATATAAAAAATGGATATAATATAGGAAAAAGATTGCATCTGCAAGCAGCCATAATTCACGCTGTTGCGAACTTTCTTCTATTGATATACATATATATATTTCCTCAAGCAATATTATATTAAGTCTACAAAAGTTCCCTTTAGCCATATATTTCCTTATATTTATGTAACTATTTTAAGTAGCCTGAATATTCACCCACCTTCATATTAAACACATTATTTCTTTAATATAAATTATATATAAAAGAAAATTAATACTTCAGAACAAAAATTTTTAAAAACCAAACACGTAATTTTCTAAAAGCAAAATTTTGGATTCTTTAATACATTATATTTGAAATTATTTTACTAGTACTCTGTTCTGAGATATTAGATAATTAAATGCAGTATAAAAATATAAAACCGCTCGAGGCTGAATTTCAATGGAATAAATTAATTTGTGATTCATACACCTGCAAGGTATCAAGGTTATTTAGGTGATGGAAAGTTTGATGACAAAACTAAAGTATTTAAGCAAAATAACCAAGGTGAAAGCAATTTGTTAAGAAATATTTATTTATACAAAGCAAAGAGAATTTAAGAAAGTTATTAAAGTAATGTGTAAAAAATTATTTACGTTTGTAAACCGCCCTTCAATTTATAATTACCTGGATGCTGTTTAACATCCACCCTTTTAATAATTAAATTAATTTATTAATGTACTTTGATAAAATATTCAGAACTTTGTAATAAAATAATACGATAAAGAGAAGGAAATATATGTAGCTACAGTAACATATATGTAACAGCTACAGTAATATATGTAAACAATTCAAACATACCATGTTAATTTTTGCTTAGAACTTTCAACCTTTGATAATTCCATATCATCTCGATTATTATAATTATATAATTGTGGCAAAACTGGCATTTATCTCTGTTGACATATTTTGATAATTAATATGTAAAAATTTACTAATCTATTGTGAGGTCCCGGAAAACCTCTATAAATAAAAAATATAAAAGTATGAGTATGCGGAGACGCGCGAAAAAAAAGATTAACTCGACTTGATCTGTCTTAACAGGCCAATTACGGATAAACTCAATAAAAATAATGTGTAAATAAATAAAAAAAAATGTTACAGGGATACGGAATTTGAACCTATTGTGAGGTGTCACTCTACACCATGTCGGAATTTGACTAGGTGCGACATTTTAGATTGTTATGTGACTACTTAGTCGATCAATGCGATTAGTCTGATGTATTCTGTCCTCGCGATAAAATAAGAACATTGAACAATTGATGATGTAGAGAACCGGTGATATTCGAGAGTGCCAAGATGAGAAGAAAATAATATTAGAGGGGGAAAATAAAAAGGATTAAAGGGAAATAATAAAGCAGTTGGTCGCCAGAATTCGAAGAGAAAAGACAAAAATTGGTTTTCGTAGACCACCAACTCATCGGTCGTCTCGCTTCTCTCTCTCTCCAAAGTCGCACGATTCTTAAACAGTCAGCTCCGAAAAAGCGGTCTTAATCGGTCTCCACAACGACTTGAAGAAACGAGCCTTGCTCCGAGACTAAGAGATCATCTCCACCTGCTCCTCATCTTTGTGAAAGAATGTGTGTTCCCTTATCTATGAACTAAAGTCTATGCCATTTGAACTAAAGACTTAAAAGTTAGTGCTGTGCACCACTATATACACATAGATATTTAAACAGGTATTTGTCCTCCATAGAGGAATAATGTATTTATTTTAACTCTCTCTCAATAAAGATCCTTGGTTTATAAAACTGTTACTGTCTCATCGTTTGTGTCGGATCGACTCTCACATTGCCGTGTTTACTTACGAGTCCAAATCACATAACCTTGGTAGGTTTACTCGTCGGTCGGATCCACACTATATAATTTTTGTAAGGAAATTAGCAATTCATATACTACATCGAATATTATGTAGCCATAACGGAATCTGTGATATATAATTCTGATGTAAACAAATTGAAAAAACCAAACCGGTTGTCGAAAGTTTTTCTGTGATGGAATGTGTTTTCTTTCCAAGTAATTTATGCAAAAGTATATTATAAACATTCTATAATTAAATTAACGATAAATAATATTGTTTATTAGAAAGTTAAATTTCATTATAACTACTATTCCGTTTGTTAATCCATTAATGTGTTAATACATAAATGATGACACTCTTCTATTAAAAAAAATCAGAATAAATTTATAATAAACAATTTTAAACAATAATTACTGCACAACGATGAATTCTTAAATTTCTGTTATTTAAGAAATTCCTTTTCTGGTAACTTCTGAAAATGTTCTGGTAACTTGGAGAAAATACGTATAAATTCTGAAGGAATATAGTTCTGAAGGAAATACGTATAAATTCTGAAGGAATATAGTTCTGAAGGAAATACGTATAAATTCTGAACGAATATAGTTCTGAAGGAAATATGTATAAATTCTGAAGGTATATAGCTGCTGTAGTTACAACTAAATGCTGCAAACCTTGTAGGAATATTTGAAACAGAAAAATGAACTCTGGAAAATTATTCGTTATAGCGGGACTAACTAAAAGAACATTATCCACATTTACTTTATATTTTGGTTTTCTAAATAATTTCGCTATTGTCACTGGCTGTTTGTGCCTGTCGTTCTTGATGGTGTTCCCCATTTCTGCAGATGAGATGTGCAATTCTTATTATTTTCTCCGTTTATAAACCAGATGCAGATCCCTTCCATTCCCCTCTCGAGGGCACCCACCTTGATGTGGTGACGTATAAATTCTGAAGGAATTTATACATATTTTCTCCAAGTTACCAGACATCTTAGATTTTATAATAATTTGAACAATTAAAATAGAATTATTCAAGTTGGCACATCACCAAAACATTTTCCCATTCATATGATTAAAATTCCTCATTTAATCACGTCATGAATCCTGATAAATTGTTCCAAGATAAAATATATAACAAATAAAATTACACACCCTTATTTTAATCTTGATCGATAATGTACTTTATTCACTCTCTTGCTCGAAATGTTAACAGAAAAAATAATTAAGATAAAATTCCAGTTATAGTTTATATATTATTTTTTTATTTTTTTAATCATTTTTCGTTTGAATTTTACGTGTAATATAAACTTTTCATTTATTTATTTTAAATAATTTATAAATTATATTTAATTTGCATTTTTATATGATATTTCGACTTGGAAATTTACACCTAACTTCCTTAAAAATATTTATCAAACATTATTGTACAAATATAACCTTAGGCAATAATATCTCTAGATAAGTCCTTGAAAAATATACTGGTTTTGTCTTATGTCGAATTTTGCCAGCAGCGCTTCAAGTTTTTTTTTGTCAATTCGTAGAATTTACGTTGATTTAAAATTTCTTCAATATCAGCCCTAAATATTTAATTATTTTCTAGCAAAACTTTTGTTTTCATAGTTAAATAAAATCATGTAATCCGATACTGTATTGTTGGTATTTTTATTCAATTAGAGTTCTTAGATAGATGTAGTAAAGCAAGCTGCCGCCATTTTATATCCTCCTGGCCTCTGGCTCAGTACACGGTACTATAAAATTTTCGCAAGAATACTTACTTTGCATTCATGCAATCACAGCAGGAAAGGAAAATGCATATAGAAATTTAAAAACGTGCCAAAGCATATTAAGTAATGCATAATTATGTGTTTGGAAAAATATTTAATTTGCATTATTCGTGAACTCAATACACAAACGAAATAACTTAAATGCATTATTTTTTATCATCAAAGGAAAGAATCTATGACTCCGTTTTTTGCTCGATTAGAATAATTTGTGGCAATACCACAAGGTGTGTTCTTAAAAAATAGGCAGAAAGCTTATGAACGCAATAATAATGCTTACCTTACAGGATATAAAATGGCCGATTTGGCGGCATCTGGTGACACAAAGGATTGCGCTTTCTCTATCTAGGGACTCTAAATTCAACTGATGCAAGGTTCACTCTAGTAGCTTATAAAAAAACTAAGAATCTGTAAAGAATGAAGGAAAAAAGTTATGTTGGCAATTATTTCTGTATTGTTATTTCTAATGAGACAAACGTGATCAATGTAGAAAGTCATCAGCTTTAAAGATAGCTTTCCTATGAAGTCATTTTATAAATTTAAGACTTCATAGTTATAATAAATGATGTTTTCTCTCGGGGAAGATTGCAAATCATATCTGGCTTCATTCCTTATTGTAACTGAGGTTAATTGTTGATCCTCATTTGCTATAGTTACAACTGAATGCTGCAAACCTTGTAATATTTGACGCAGAAAAATTAACTCTGGAAAATTATTCCTTATAGCGAGACTAACTAAAGGAACATTATCCACATTTATTTTATATTTTGGTTTTCTAAATAATTTCGCCAATATCGCTGGCTGTTTGTGCCTGTCCTTCTTGATGATTTCCATATTTCTGCGGATGAGAAGTGCAATTTTTATTATTTTCTCCATTTATAAACCAGATGCAGATCCTTTCCATTCCCCCTCTCGAGGGCACCCATCTGGACATGGTGAAAGGGCTTACCGGCTGTCACCATGCCCATATCTGTAGAACCCCGATACGTCCATAGTGACAGGGATTACTAAGTGGTGCTACAGTTGTTTGGCCATGATCCGGCGAAAGATGACCCCACACCATTGGATCGGCATGTGCAGACGTCGGTGTGCAGCGGCTGCTCGAAAGGAAGTGGTGACCTCTAGTAGACAACCGCGGGAAGTCCTAGCCGGATGTTTCACTTTCTACAGAGTGACCCTTCAGCAAAACTGGTCTGCCCGGAATCGCCCCCCGCCCCGGTCCCCAATAGTAGCTGTCCCTAATGAAGAAATTCCTATAGGGGCGGTAGAGCCTGGCTGCACCGGCTCCTCGCCGATGGGTGCTCTGTGGTTCACCACTCGACCGTCCGAGTCCCTGCGGATCCAGGATTAAGAATTGGTCCGACGTATGCCCTGCGTGAGGTACGAGTCCTCTAAAAGGGTTCCAAATCCCAAGGCGTTTTACAGTGCCGAAGGGATGAATGGCGGAGGAATAGAAGCCATTACGGTGCCCACCCGAGAGACGGCCTTGCTCGGGCTGAGTGGATTCATCCAGAGTCGGGGGAAGCTTGCTTCCCTAGGGATTCATAAACCTCGGGGAGTTGATCGGAGCGATATTTCGCATTGGCAAGTCGCCTGGAGCCCGGCCATTGGACGACGTCGATCGATATCATCCCCACGGTGGCCCACCAATCAGGCGCTGGCAGTGGGCTGCATCGGAGATCGAACCGGGAGAGATTCTCGCCCCTTTCACAGCGAGCTTGGGGACCTTTTAGTTCCCTTAGTCTGAGAAGGTTACAAGTTTAGAGTGATGATAAACGTAAAGTTCGTGAATGTGGAGGGTTCGGAGATCCTATCTATCCGTCCCTCCGATGGGCTGCCGCATCTTTTGGCTGTTCTGCCCGACAATGGGTATCCTATGGGTTACCAGTCGTAGTAGCAATTAGGTTTCGTCCCTCCGGGGACCGCCACTAGTGTTGCCTCCAGATCTCTGGAGCTGTCTCTTATCGTCTCGCTCCATCACGGACAAAATGGAAGCTTGTGGTGACATCACCCAACATAGCATGAAAGTCTGAGAATCCTGGAGAGAAGGCAAAGCTACGAACTTCGGTTACCACAACGGCCGGAGGGAGTGGCCGAGCTGAACCTCTGGGCCTATCGGATCAGTGGACCATGGACGCAGGGAAGGCGATGCCGACCCGCGTTCCAGTGGCAGCTATGATTAAACTGTGTTACAAACCTCTGTAGTGCCTTTCGGCGGAGCAGAAGGCACTACAGAGGCATACCCTTTGATGGCATATGTCTAAGACCTAAGACTGAGCTGAGCTGAGAACCCTTCCATTCCAGAATTACAATTGCATTGACTCCATATAATCTTATTTTCATTATCAAGTGAAATTATAAAAACTAAAAATATTAGCTAATTATAAAAATAAGCAAACAATATTTGAAGCTGAGAAATAAATATTTATTTCAGTTTTTATTACACATCAAGAATTATAGTGATTTGTTAGTAAATATAATTCGATTTTATAACTTTAATATTTTAAGATTTCAAAATTATTTAAATATATTGTAATGCTGTAATATAAAAATATCCTAGATAAATTTTTTATTGATTGTTTTCTACTATTTGTTTCTTTTCACCTGTAATTTTACTTTTGTAACTAGACTGATTTACTTTCATTTGAAAAAATGCATTTACCCGTTACCAGTTCTTCAGGGAAAATTTGTGTAACGCTGTGTATGTGTCCAGGTCCATTAGATTTTCCACTTCAAATAGGTATAGGTATAAATAATTCTTGCCAGTGAATTGGTTTGAAACTGTACATTAATTGTTCTCTTACGTTAACTATGATTGCACTTCCTACAAACCAAGTTATAATACGTGCTTACCGGACGTTAATTCTAAAAACTTCCATTAGAATGCCGCTACTCCTGCACACCAAACGGGTATCTATGGGCGTATAAGGTCCTATCCACATTATCGAGCCGCTCACGATTCGATGTTTCTCCGCTCTCAGTCAGGTGATTTTATAACATGTTCACATATTCGCTCACCAGTAAGTCTGAAACAGGTCTCCAGGTTGGACGTAGTCGCTTGTGTATTGTAGAAAATTTTTATCTGAGGAATTAATATTTCTAGCATTGGGTTTTTCATCTGAGGAGTTATCAATTCTGGCTATCTTTGATGACGAGGAAAATATTAAACGAAAATAGACAAAATATAGGGTGTGGGTACATCTAAGTTTCACTAAAAAAAAAAAAAAAAAAAACTCAATAGGGAATATTGCACCTCGAGTTTTTAGAGTAGTGTAAGATCAGACATACTACGTCCCTTAACTTTGAATTCATATATTTTTTGAATTTGAATAGAAAAATTTTCAAAATTATGTTATTAGGCTTCAATACGTATTAACCTATCAAAAACTATGGGATTTCATGTCAAAAATGTATTTGTTTCTTAGGCAGGAGGCTCTGTTTTTAAAATTGACTTTCGTGGATTTAAAAAATTTTCATTTAGAAGCCTTCTTATCATTTTTTCGAGTATACCAAGTACTGAGGTATGGTTATCATCTCCTCATACTGAATTGCTATTGTACAAAACCGACTTTATCTGTGTTACATATAATGATCAATAATTTGAAAAATTATTAACCTATCTAATTTTTCGTAAAGACAATGGTAATCAATAAACTATACCGAATATCATTCAGCCATAGTGGTTAGATATATAGTCTACTAATATGATTTGATTAAATAAAAAACTCAAACCAGTTTTGAAAGATTTTTTATGACAGAATATATTTTCTTTCCAACTAAGTTATGTAAAAGTATATTATGAAAATTTTATAATTACATTAACGATAAATAATTTTACTTATTATAAAGTCCAAATTGATCATAATTATTATTGCGTTTGTTCTGATTATAACTTAATAACGCATAAATAAATGATGTAATTTGATGATGTTTAATAAAAGAATTTAAATTTATTCTCAATCTCGAACTACTTATGTCCATTAGGATTAAAAAAAATTAATTACACTAACCACCCTCAAAAATATACAACAAAAAATTTTTTTTTATCACTATCATAACAAAAAATCAGAATGTTAACCTAATCTAAATAAAGTTCATTTTTAATCTATCACCTAAACTCTGTAAAGGGACATTTTCATAAGCGAAAATGTTGTCCAAAAATTTGATATAAGTAGTCAAATTTTTTCAATTTCAATTAATTTTTTTAAAATCCTGATTTATATTGTTTTCAGTTATGTATATAATATCAAAATAATATTTCTGGTATACTTTATGTTTAACAATCAATATTTTTCAGGAATTATTTTTACATTAAATAGCTAATAAAGTTGACAATTCTATGACAGTATTCGCATACTGTATTTTATATTTGTTTTATTTATTTTAGCATGGTAATTCCATAAACCTTTGGAAGACGAAGAAAAGCCATCACATGTATATTTAAATACTTATATTTTTAACCTATTAATTAGTTTCTCATATTGAAATTTCAACTGATTTAAATATATAATATTCAGAAATTATTTCGTCTTTTCCAAAATTTTCTATATTCATTTATTTTAATTTTATATATCTTTGTTTTTTGGACAAAATATTGATTGACTGTGTCATTTTCTAAGTACAAATTCCAATATAAAGTATAGGTAACCCTGTTATAACACGGTAGATAGGTTTCTAAAAAATACTGTGTTGTGTGAACGTGTGTTATATAAAACCTGTAGCCAACACAAAAAAATGGGGTTATGTTCCGAAACCAAAGGAAAACAAATAATTTTCTTTAATTTTACATAAGAAAGTTAATTTTTATTAAGAATATTGATAATATGAAACGTAAAGCGAGAAAAATATATACGTAAGACAAATATATATATATGTATATATATGCGAAACCAAAAAGAAAAAAAAGTTCACGGCCTCCATTATATTCATTTAACAATTGTATCTTCCTCACCGCTATTCAGTTAATACGAGAAGTTTCTTCCTTTTTATCGATATCAACTTTACTTTCTGATTTTTTTTCTGCATTTAAACTTTGTATATCTTCTGCTCTCCTTAAGCGGCGATCACACCTTGCGATTTTTAGCCGCGGCCGCGACCGCGACTGGAACTGGCTCTTCTCCCTAAGGCCAGATTCACATTGGCCAGCGTTCGCGACAGCGACTACAGCCAGCAGGCCCATCAAGCCTCGCATCATGACTCGTCGCTGAGACTAACGACAGCATTCAACCTGCTGAATATTGTCGCAGTCGCG
>WUQG02008729.1:0-11979 GCA_011317285.2 Androctonus mauritanicus
TAAGATATTTTTCGCACGGAAGCAGCTAAATCTAAAGATTGGAGAATTAGTTTACGCTCTGTCTGTTGATAGTTCCAAAGCAGATTTTTTTTTTGCATTTGAAAAAAAAAATATTCCACGTCGGTATTAAATACTGATTAGCAGCAAGAAACAAAATGACATCCAAATAGTCAACCATATTGATGCGCAAAGGGTTGAATTTAAAAACAGATGCTTTAGCATCCACTGTTATGACATCATTTTAGATGTGCATCAGTGGTGGAGTGTGTTGAATTTAAAAACGCACCCGTACTGTATAAGATGAATAATCTGACAAGTGACTTTGCTTGTTCAGCCATTTGAAAATTTTTTCTCCATTAATAAATCAGTTTTATCTGTACTACAGCAATATTTTTGTAAATTTATACAGTATCTGTTTGATTAATCTACTAGTAAACTATAATTGCAAAATACGCATACATTATTCTATCGATGAACTGAATGTGATTGGGGAGAAATTGCTTTTAATTAATGAACAGTCAGGTAACGATATCTTCGAAAATTCTGCCTGAACTTTTGAACTTTACTAATCTATCTAGTTATGAATTTGAAGATATTATTCCATTGAATGAAAAGCATAAAACAACTTTTACATAAAATTTTCTCCGATGATAAATCAACGTCATAACAAATTTTTGCAAATAATTTTTCAAATGAGTATAACATTTTTCATTTCGACCAGCAGTTACAAGTATTAGAATATTCTGTGGTTTGTTTTGCTGCCAAATCTACACAAGACATGAAATACTGTATATTTATACTCTGTGTGTGTGTGTGTGAGATATATATATATATATATATATGATATGGCCATTTTAGCGGCTATCGCGAGTTAGAAAGTTGGAGATTGATAGAACGGAGAATGAACTATCCTGACAAAATCTTCGTGTAGGAACCAGAATCAATCCGACTTTCGGATAGGTCATCATGCCTTAACCAGGAGTGTATCCAATTAATGATTACAAGGCATGTGTTAATGACAAAATGCCAGCTGAGCATTCAATCTTGGCATTCAATTAAACAAAAAATTTGCCGATAAATATTTTCAATTGTATATATAAAAGTTTATTATATGATAACGATAATCGTTTCTTTTATATAAAAATATTATAAAAATCTTTGAATCTTATTTTTCATCGAATAATCAAAGAAAAAATTTCAGAAAGACTATATATTATTGTATTATGTTACATTTCTAAATTTTTTCTACAGTTCATGATTTAATTAAATCATGAAGAAAAAATTTAGAAATGTAACATAATATAGTTATAAAATATTAAAAATGTAACAACTATATAAATGTAAAATACATAATAAAATTTCTTTGCCAAATTTTAGTGCTATGTCTTTCAATTAAGTTTTGTTTTTTTTCTAGGAATCATCCATCTTTATTGTTCGGCCTACTAATATTATAATTTCAAATATCAATTAAACTAGGATAACTCCAATATATTACTATTAATTGGAAACCGAAAATATTTTAACAGTTATTAATCACAGTTTTCTAAACATTTTGACTCCCATACGTTATCTGATTATTGGAAGTTAGATGTTTTAGATCTCGCGTGTTATTACGGAAAGAATTTTAGAGTTATCCAGATACAAGAATTATCCCAATTATCCGGATTTTAAATAATATAGAGAGGAAATATTAGTAATTAATAACTATCAATCATGGTTATCAGTAAAGAATATACAGTAATATTTGTCTTTCAAAATAAAAATAATTTGGTTATTAATGCTTATTGATTGGCATTAGTATTTTTCTTATATATTTTAGAAATATAATACAAATTATTCTCGGATGATTTAAAATTATACCGAATAGTTTACTTTCTGAATGGGTATATGACATCCCTTTAGACATCCCATACACCTCTCATTCAGAAAGCAATTCATATGGTACGCCGTGGACTTACCACTTGGCTAGCTAATCTTATCGTGGTAGCTTTCGAATTGTTTCTTTATTAATAGCTTTACGTCGTTTAGTGAATCAATCTAAAACAATAAGAATATGGGCCAGTTAAAATCATCGGGACTGGAATGATTCTACTGTTAAACAACTCTGAATGGAACGCAACAAGAGAAAAAAAGACTATCAAATAAATGTCAAGCCGTTCTTCATATGTAATGCTATAATATATTGTTATAAATTTTCATAGGCGTTCTTTTAAATTTCACGATTGAATCATTGATTTAATTAAACTATCAAATTTCATAATGAATATGGGTGACGAAAGTCATTTTATAGATTATCAAGAGCTATATAATATCTCTGACGGGATCAGGCGAACGGCAAAATGAAGAATGGGCTCTAATAGGCCACGATTGAACATAGATCTTTTCTAGAAAATTTGAAAACGAGATGATTTTTCAGGTAAAAGAAAAATGTAGTAGACTTCCGTTCAGTCATCCAGCAGATTTTAATCTCAAAGTTTACTATCTAAGTGATTAGAAATAATGAAAATCCTACATGAATATTTTATTGAATTTATTTCTTCAGAATTTTTTTCATGTATACATAAATGTAAATCAGCAACAATAACTCAATAAATTTTTCATTTTTGATATTTTATTTGGATGTCGTCCTTCTTCGTAAAAATATCTTCTGTTCTCATACAAAGTCTATCTTCAAAACATAGATCTGAAAAAATGAATAAATAAGTTAATAATTGCATAATTATTCTGAATTCGACGTGACAAAAAATATTTGGAATCTATTTTAAAACAAATTTAAAATTGTTTTAAAACAATTTTAAATTTGTTTTAAAATAGATAAATAATAAAAAATTTTAAATTTTTTAATTTAAATATATATTAAAAAATTTTACTTATATATTATTACATTAATTGATATATAAATTAAATTATATATCAATTAATGTAATGGCATTCTTTTTAGATTGGAGTATGGCTTACAGGATTAACTGAATTTTAAAATGATACTAGAGACCGAATTTTCCGAATAAACAACTGATCATGTTCAGATTTTAATGTAAGATAATATCTAAATCAGGGATGTCCAACCTTTTGGCTTCCTTAGGCCACATTTGAAAAAAATTGTCTCGGGCTGCATATAAAATATACTAATTCTAACGATAGTTGTTAAGGAAAAATAGTAAATAATGTACAGTATATGTATCCACCATGTTATTTATCATGATGGATAGTTAAATATGCAAAAATGTTGTAGCATAATAATTTTTTACTTCTTTTCGTTCAGAAAATTTTTTAAAATCATTGAGCAGATCAAGATGTTTGAATAATTGAAATAAATATTTTAGAAAATGGAAATAGGAAATGTAGATTGATATTTAAATAATAAAAACTTCATTAAGTACATAAAAATCTCAATATTTTAAAAATAGTTTACAATTTTATGATGGGCCACTTTCAGTACAGCGGTGGGCCGAGGAACAATCCTGATTTAAATGGAATTTTAGATAGACTGCATTTTATTTTTAAATTAAAATCAGTAATAATCAGACGTACCGATTTTTGATATAAGATAAATGTCATTTTCAAGAATCATGTACCATCAAACATTACTCTTAATTATATCAGGATATTTGGAGATTCGGATTAGAAAACTTATATGAAGAATAGGAGAACACGAGATAGGAATCCATCACGAATTAGTTATATGATGAAGTCGGCCGTTGAATTGAATAATGGATATCAAATGGGTTTTCTGTAGTAAAATGATGAATTGAATATTGAATGTGGGACTTGTCCCGAATTCTTTAGCTAGAAAGTTACAACTAGTTCAACTGTTCTGGTTTTTGAATTTCATTTTATGCTGTACTCTTTATTTAGTTCTAACTTTTTTCTAATTGTATTCGATAGAATATAGAGAGACTACTATATTCATTTTTTAATCAAATATTGCAATAGAACTTAACATACTATAGAATATTGGACTGTCATTTAATTAATAGATACTAAGGATGCGATTTGTCGACCTGATGGCCACTGTGGAAACATGCTTTACTTCCATCCTGGAAGATCCAGTTCAGTTTCCCAGACCTATAGCTTCAGTTTTTTCAGGAGGGTAACTGGGGCCTGGTTCATTGAATCTCATCCTTCACTTGATGGCTGATTAGGGGTATAACAGCCTGAAATGAGCATGGAAATACTCCGCCGTTTAGTTTTCAAGTGAAAAGCGGCATAAAAATCATAGAAATAATGTGATTTGGTTTATTCAATTATGCCATCAAATTACATAAAAAAATATATTGGTGGAGCCTACCATAAGATATTCAGACACGTGAGGAAGTCGATTTAGTTAGGTTAAATTGCCATATCATGTTGGGGATATTCTGTACCCGACAACGGCAACTTTTAGAATATATCATGGCACTATATCAAAACCTACCACCGGCTGGCCAACATCTATGATGGAGTAGGCCAAATTTTTGAAGTATATGGTTCAATGGACTAGATGGAGTGATCTTTTGAAGAAGAATCTGGATATGCGCCCGAATCGAATTCAGTCCTCAATAGTGGAAGTATGGCGGCCGGATGGCTGAGTAATAACGCTGTCGGCGTGCCACGCAGGACGACCCGTGTTCGCATCCTGATCTGGTAACTCGAAAAGGTTTATCGGGGAGTTGGGCCTAGACCCGGGCCCAGTGATCCCTGTCATTCACCATTCGGCTCCCCCCCACGGGTGTGGGTGCAGCCTGGTGGTTGGAACTGGTCTCGTCCCTTAGTAATCTCCCCGATTGGAAAAGGGTGTAAAATATGCGGAAAAAAAAATATAGCACGCTATACTTCTATTGAGAGTGCATTAATATAACAATACGGACAAGATATTAATAATAAATAAACAAATTTATGATAAAATTTTTTTTTATTTTCTAGCTATAGGCTAATCTATTTTCATAATTTTACTTTTTTATTATTTTGGAAAGCATTCGGTATAAATGTTATATATTATTAAAATTAGTTAGTTAATTTAGTTACAATATGTTGAATCTCATAATGGCAATATTGTATATATCGGTGGAGCCTACCATAAGATATTCAGACACGTGAGGAAGTCGATTTAGTTAGGTTAAACTGCCATATCATGTTGGGGATATTCTGTACCCGACAACGGCAACTTTTAGAACATATCACAATTTGGCCTACCCAACACCCATGATGGAGTCAATCGGAAGGTTGAAGAATGGGCTCAATGAGCTGGGTCCGGATTCCTTGAAAAACTGAAGGGATGGAATCCTTCAAGATGATAAGTGAATGCTTTATCCCGCGGCCATCCGGCCGACACGAGATTGATTTGAAATGAATGATCATCATCATCGATGGCTGGGCCTGTGCCCTTGCGAAAAATTGAAATGCGAGACCAAGATGCCGATTAAAAATCTTCAAGCTGAAGTTAAAAATGGTTAGCAGAAAAATGTTTGCTCTATTTGTTCACTGTCCCGTTTCAAAATATGCAATAAAAGATGCAATTTCTTAGCTAGTGATCTAATCTAAAAATCCATATCTTAGCTGATCAATTATTGTGAAAAAATGTAATAGTATTATTCTGTTCTATAATTTTTCTTTTATTAGAATTATTATCTTGTATTAAATCATAATTTTAATGGACTAAATTAACATAAAACAAAATATTAATTAGATTTATTGAATATTCTTCAGATGACTAAATTGTTCCACTCACCTTTCACACAGCAAACACCATTAGTAACACACATACCACGTAAACTACAGAAACGACCTTTTTTCTTGCAGAGATGATAATCAAAAGATTGCTGACATATTGGCATTCCTTCTTCATTAATTATGCAACCAATAGTAGCTTCACAGCATAATCCTCTTCTAAAACACTGAAGCTTTTGATTAGTTCCACATGAAGGGCACTGTTCAATCAATATATTAAAAATTATTTAATTTTATATTTTAACCGATTATAAAAACTAAATCTACATTAATCGCATTTTTAGCTTGCTACTGGCCACATAAATTTCTAAATTTATCAAAATTTATTCAAAAAATTGTGAAAATTTAAATTGCGATTAGCTTAGATCTCGTTTATGCAATCGGTAGTTTGAATTTAGATACTTTAAACTTCCTCTTAAATATCAGTAGATATATAGTAAATAGAAGTAAAATGATATGAATGATAATGAAAAATATGTAAGTACATTCTTCTAAAATAAAATATTTCTCGTCTTCAGGAAGAATTAACACGTAAAATTTCATTAAGTCTTCTCACATTTAAATCTATTATTTTTGAGTAAAAAATTAATACTTGTGAGTTAAATTATTAAAATAACTCAAGTGTATGATGATTATTATTGGTAAAAAAATCTGATACACGGATAAATTCTAAATTATTGTAATTCAAAATCACAATATTTAAGTTTCACATAAGATTTTATTTTCTCCATTTGGAATTTGAGTTCAAAGAAAGTAAAATATCATTTTATTTCTGTTAATCAACTATATAAATACTTTTATAATAAATTAAATATTAAAAATATTCGCAATAATATTACGTTTATTGTGTGCAAACTTCGTTTTCCTCCGGGAGGACAATTCGTAATGAAGCAAGCATTAGTCAGCACGATAAGCGTAGCGAAAGATAAAGGGAAATGCATAACCATAAGCTTGTACTTTTATATTGCTATCTGCAAAAAATAATAATAATAAATTATTAAAACATACATATCAGACATTAACTTATAATTAGTAATATTACTACATTTGTTATTTTAAGTAATACTATTTTATATAAAAAATAATTTAAAAATTAAATAATTATCAAAATCAATTAGATACTTATTCGATATTATGTTATCATCCAACGATTATACATTATAAAATATGAAATTCTTATTTGTGAAGTATTATTTGTGCTAAAATGATAATTGCTGTAAAAGAGTTAAGCTGGATCACACTGATAAAAAAAAATTATACTTAAAATACTTAAAATATAGATAATTATATTAGAAGTATAAAAGTTTAAATATCAGTTATTTAATAGAGAATTAGAAATTAGGGAATGCCAGAAAAATAAAGAAATCATCTGAAGTTTGAAGTAATTTGTAATTAGAAAACATCACTTCGTTCTATACTTTGCACATAATACATTTTATTCATCGGGCTGATGTTAGTCGATTCCTTAGATTTGTAATCGCAGAATAGAACTGTTTTAGAGGATAATTCTCAAATGTAGTCAGAATTGGACTGAAAATCGGAAGGCTTCTTGAAGATTCCAACTTCGCCGTCGGAATAATATTTAAAAGACTCTTTCGAATACGATTCTTTCACAAATCAGTAAACATTACTTATTTCTTCTAAAGCAGAGTTTTAGAAGAAATAAGTTTAGCAGAAAAATTATCATCACTGTTTCATTCAGTATATGTACACTTTGTATGTATGGATTATAACTGTTCACAAATTATCTCATTAGTTGCTATAACTGACGAGATATCTATAGATCGGTGTAGATATTATTTCTGAAACGAACTTTTCCTGGCACACACTGACAGAATTTTGTCGCACATCAGTTATTTTTGATGTGTCAAATTCTATCAGAAAAGTGTTATTTTTGCTAGCAGTTTTTGGGAGGTATACCGCACAGTAGTAGGATTACATTTTGCATTTTACTATCTGTAATCAGTTGAATAAATACAATATTAACATTCCATTTTATCTAGATATTTTATCATTAAAAAAATAATTATTTAAACATATTTGATATAAGCTTATATAGTTATATTATAATAAATTATATATAACTTATATTTTATAATATGGTTAATTTGAATTATTACCGATAGCTGTTAATATCGAAAATGAAATTTATTACATACAGAAAGTGATAAAATGAAGTGATATTTTTTAACAACCAAATTCACTTCAACTATTATTATTAATTATTATTATTCTTTTGTTTCGAGAACAAAATTCTGATTTCAATACCATTCTATTTATATATGCAGCCAGAATTATTTAGAAATTTATAACAAGTTTGGCTAATAGATTAAACATCGTAAGTTCAATTGGTGATATCTTTATGATAAGTAGATATACAGTATATATTTATTTATTGACAAAGCAGCTATCTATAAATTTATTTTTAGTTGTTTGGTATAACAAGAAAGAAAACAAGGCTTTATAGGATTTGAATTGCTCATAAAATTTTTTAAAAGTTCTAAAATAGATGTTTATTGAAAAATAAAACACACATCTTCTTAAAAATGCCCATAAATAGCGAATAAATTTACGGTTATTTTATTTACATATTTTTTTAGTAAAATATCTTAATCTATATAATTCATTTTTAATATTTGATTAATATATTTTTAATTGGCTTATAGATTATTAAATATAATAATAATAAGTTAGTGAAGGCAAAGTTAGTGTAGAAATGAGCAACTACATATCAATCAAGACTGCATATATTCTATAAATAAAATTTCAAAAAAATTATATCATTTATATTGATATCCGGAAATATCAAAATGAAATTATGGAATTAGAATATCAAAAAATCTTAGAATTCAAACAACAAAAATTTAAACAATTACAGTATTTGTGACAAGAATAACTTTCTTTTCAGACTGAAATCTGTGGTTATGTTATTGAATGTGAAAATTAAATATTAATTTTTAAAAATAATTAAGATATATTACTAAATGGAAATTGTGCAAGATGGAAACTTGATGCAAGCATCGGATATTTAAACAATGTTAGCTTAGTGCACTAAATATATATATATATTAAATTTAATTAACAAAATAAATAAATTTTAGCTTCAAAATTTAATTTGTACGTAAAGCAATTTTTTGAAAAGATTGATATTTTGCACTATTCGATATTCGACAAAATTCTTATAAAAAATATAAACTTAATAAATATTTTATACTGTAATTTCTTTGCGTATAAGAATAAGACAAATTCTATTTTATATATATATATAAAATTAAATCTAAGTTGAAATTTTAAAAAATTATAATATATTTCCTGATTTCCGATTAATGCTGAATTTTTTTAAGTTTTGTTTTTTATACAAGAAATTGTTTAAAAAAATCCAAAAGAAAAAATTAAATTTATCAAAATTTATTATTTATGAAACATATAGCGTTTCATAAAAGCGTTTAATTAAATTATTTATTAAATAGCAAAAGATTTTTGAGAATTTTAATTCACAAATTACTCTTTAAAAAAAAAATACAATAATAAAATTCGAATTAATGCGCATTCAATTATTAGATTTAATTGCGTAACAATAATGAAATAGATTAAATATTAATTAAAATAAATTGTTTCACTCACCATTCATCCAGATACGTAGACCAAACTGAAGTTGAATAATAGGCAATAAACTTTTATATATGTTTTGGACATAAATAAACAGTAGGCGTTCCTCTAATTTGTCTGTTATTTGAGTAATAAAAAAAATCAAACGTCGAATGTTCCCCAATCATTTTTTCTTCGCACCTGTTTTTGACAACCTATGAGAATTTTATATTGAGAAAGGAAGAGAAGTGAATTTGTTGTCACTGTTGGAGTTTGCTTCATCAAAATAAATGCACAAATACTTAGTTTAAAATTGATAAATATAAAAATTTATTTATTATTTTTTTTTATAAAAAATTAATTTTTAAATAAGGTAAAAATAACTTAAAAAAAATTCAAAAAATTACAAAATGAAAACAATCGAATGCACAAAATTGTGTTTGTAAATATTTCGTAGTTAAATATTTTAGTTTTTTAATATTGTGCTGTATTATGGTATGTATTGCATCCATTTCTATAGAAGCATACTGATGTTCTTTTAAAATTTTCAGTATATGTTACTTATCTTTGAATTATCATATAATCATATAATTACTATGCCCATGGATATTAAATTTCTGATACAATAATGAAAGTTTTAAACTATTAATAGAATTATTTTTTATTTTTATTATAGAATCCAAAAAATAATAATTATTAAGAATGTCTTTATATAAGAAGTCAAGCATTTTAAATGTTTAATTTTTAAATACGTAAAATTCAGAAACTTTATACGAATTACTCATTTTTTTAATATTTGTTATTGATTTAAATTAAGTAGAATGTAGCATATATTTTACTAATGATGCTGATGATTCTTCAATTTTAAAATAAAGTATTTTAAATTATCTTATTGTTAAATATTTTTTTGTATTTTAAATCTTTAAAGAATTAACAAAAGAGAAGATTTTTTTCTATATTAGGAATAATTATAGAAAGTAACATAACATTACTGTTTACTGTATGCTGATCACTTTAGAATTTTATATTATATCTGAATTAGAAAAATTTTATATAATTTATATTTAGATATTAGATTAACTATCATTTTATTTATTTATAAAGCTCGATAAATCTTCTAGACATATCTATTAGATATTAATTAATAAAGATATTTATCTTCTACTTAATGTGTTTTATGATTGAATAGTGGTCTCAACTTTTATAGATCTAAATCGATTTTTATTTACTGTTTGGAAGGAAAAAAACCAAAACAACAATTTTATATTCAGTATAATACTTCTATAGTATATATTTATGAAAATAATCATTTTAATTAAAAATAATGATAAATTTTAAGATACATAGTTTACCAATTAGAAATACATTTTATAAAATATAATTATTGATAGTATCAGTTGTAATTAATTCATATCAGTTTTCGGTAATGTAAGTTGTACTATATCAATTTTAAATAATTGTGCATTATTGATAACTGTGTGTTTAATTAGCAACATCAATCTGCTCTCAGTAGATCATAGATAAAATTATAGAATTTATATCATCATCGTAGTATATCCATAGAGTACAATTATAGATAGGATTATATGCGGAATTAGATTTATGGATTAAAATAATTTCATCTTATAAATAGCGATACGTTTTCATAATTGTAATCAATTATAATAAAATTAAAGTAAATGTTGATTAGTAAATTTAAAAACATGATTATAAGAGCTAGTAATCTCTTACGAGCTGACAATATCCGTGATGGATTGGCAAGAGAGTTGAAAGATTAATATTAATAGGTTTAACAGGATACCAGTTGATCTAGCTATCTTTCAAGTAGAAGAGGAATACCTCTCCACGTGATGGATCTCATTCTTTAAGAGGGATCTATTGATTTTCATCCTTCAACGAACCGATGCTTGATTGTTAACCTGTAATGAAATCCTGATTTATTCTTTGCTTCACATCTTTAATGCAAATTCTGCGGTATAAAACTGTAAATTGAGAGATCAGATTCATTTGAAAAACTTGAATAACGGAACTTTGAAATCAATTTCGGATCATTTAGATGAAAAACCAACACTCAAATAAAAATAAAGTTACAGTAATTCAAATAAAGAAAGCAACGATATTTACTGATAAGGAGCGATACTGTACATCTCAACTATAAATCGTTCATTTACTGATGTAATTGTCAAAAATAATAATGATGAAGATATTTAGATAAAAAATATAAAATAAACACAGCTGACTTCTTATTTAGCATAAAATGTTATGTTAAAATTTACGTAAAATATTCACTTTATTCTGTTAAATTATGAAAACGTATTATCGCTAATATGTTTTTCAGATGAAAATGATTTGTCTTTAAAATGTTCATTTTTTATTTCCATATAAAACACCTATTATCTATGCTCTAGACCAGTGGTCTCCAAACTTTTTTGACAGCATACCCTTATGACGAAAATAATCATAAATTGTACCCCCTAATTATATCTAATATATATATATGTTACGGCCAAAGCCCGAAGTTCGGCCAGTTCCCGAATTGGCCGGCCATTTCGCACTTTGACCATGGCGTGTGGCCAATGTCCGATGTACTAGAAATGACTAGCGTATATGCTATCCCATCAAAAACATCTCATATGTAAAAATATAAGCCAAGTACAGTATTACCGAAACAGGATATTTGTGAAA
>WUQG02008740.1:0-11978 GCA_011317285.2 Androctonus mauritanicus
CTGTTGAGAATATAAAAATAAAGAGAAGTTTTCTCAGGGGCGCTAGTGGTCAGCTAGCGCCCCCTGAGAAAACTTCTTTCCCTTTATTTTTATTTTCTCAACAATAAAATAAAAAAAAAATAATTTGAATCAAACAAAAATATTTGATTTTTTAAATAAAAATGTCTAAAAATACTGTACTATGTCTTTTATTTTCCTATAACACTAAAGTAGGCCGCAAAACGAATGCATTAATAAGATCGCCGCATTGTAGAATCGTCTGTTATTAGAATCAAAATGGCAACGACCAGCGTGATTCTAATAAGCGCCGCTTACTGTATGTCTATTAAATTTATAGGGGGATTTAAACTCAAATTATAGTTTAAATAATAAATATATTAATTTAAATTTCTACTTGACTATAATCCCTTATCTTTTGGACCTTGGATTGGATTTATTGGAGATTAATTATCATTTTGCTGAACAGCTAACATTCTACTTAAAAAAAAAAAGATGATTGCCCGTTTAAATTAATCCTCGATATGCGTCTAGAATCGTAAAATTTTGATTTATTTAACAAACTATCTTAATATTAAAATTTCAAATCTGAAAATAGAGGCACTTAAAACATTTAGTCTCTCTTCCTGGATTAATTGAATGATTATAAAATTTTATAATGGTATTTACTTGATGATTTTACTTTAATGAAAGATTAACATTTTGGATAATTATTTTATAATTTATTCATAAGCTTGTAAATTAAATATAGGTATAAATATTGTTAACTAATTGCAGAAAGTTTCTATCATATTATACTGTATTATGAGAGGCTGCTATATAATTGTCATAACAAAATAAGAACTGAAAAAGAACAGAAAATGCTGACTTTATGATACATTTAAGATCCCGTTTAACGCTGTTTTGATATAACGCGATTTTTTTTCGAATTCTATATATATTTTTTTAATTCACTTTGGCGCGGTTTTTCAAATCGTTTTACTCGCAGAAATCTGAAATCACGGATTTGTTGCTTTGACATTCCTATGCCGTCTAGCAGTGCGTTTTATATCAGTGCAGTGCAGTACATAAGTCTGCTGCGATCACAATTTATAATGGATCATCAGCGTTATTTTACAAAAGAAACTTGCAACATATTTTCTCAAAATAAGTATAAGCCATTCTTTCTGTTTATACAAAATGATCCAAATTTTGATAGAAGTTCGAAGACAAGAGGAAGTATTATGGTTGCAATATCTTGCTATCGACAATTGCTTGCTGAACAAAAAAGGAAAAGGCAAAAGACATCAAATGACTTCTTAACGAAAAAACACAGTATCAAATGAGAAAGAAGCTTTCTCAACATAAATTATTTATTCTGAATATTTTTGATTTTCATGAATGATTTATGAATACAAAACAATATTAGCATTAAAAAATGTCTATAATTAATGTAATACAATATTAATAATACGTAAATAAAATTAAAAAAAATGGTACTTATATTTTTTATTCGCTTTCCTGTTTCAGCTATCCCCATTATTTATGTCTAACTTGTAAGATCAACTCGTTTAACGCTGTTTCATTCAGCGCTTGGTTTTCTTGAACCGTATTAAATATTATAAATTAATGCGATTAATAAATTTAGATAACGTGGCTCCATCTATTGATAAATTATTAATATAACAATACTTTAAATAAATAATGTACTGTATTATTTTTTCTTTTAATATAAAATGTTTGTCAACAGAATGGTTTAACAGTAAAATAAATAGATTTATGACATTTTGTCATTAAAATTATTAGAAGAGCAAACATTAAATAGTCTTTATTGGAAAGCTGATCACTTGATAATTCATCAATACTTTAAGCATAATTACAGTATTCCTATAATAATATTTTTTATACATTGACACTAATATGTTGAACTGAACATAAAAATATCAAAAGAGTTTATTTTTTTAAGTGGAATATATATATAAGAAAATTAAAATGCTATCTGTACTGCAACATTAATATAGAATACTAAATTTTGAGTATACTGTAGTTTATTGCTCTATATATAAAAATAAAAAAAAAAAGAATCATAAATCCCACGTTTTTTCAACCACTCACAGAACCATTGAACTAAATTTATTTGTAATTATAAACTTGACATTGCGCGCTCATAAAATGAGCGAAAATCTTGTGATTTAATCTTATAATTGAATTATCACCAATGAGGTTGAGTATCGTTCGTATATAGATCATTAGATGGCGGCTATTATTAGGTTATAGCGCCACCTGGAGATTTTGTTTTTTTAAAGAAACTACAATTTTTAATTTAATTTTCATTCCTTAATTTTTAAATTATTAATGACGATGGAAAATTTTGGCTGATGAAGAAATCCGAGGATTAGATCTTTCTAATGATATTCTATTTATAGAATCGATACAGTGCAAAATGAATATCCAGCCAGCTCTATTAATATCTATATATACAGTATATATAATTATAAAATACATGATTTTACCATGTTAAAAAGCAAAATTGTTATTGTTTGTTTTCAGGAAGAAAGAAAAAAAAAGGGAGGGGAGATATTATCATGTACGTTGTAATAAAAGAATATTTTATAAACTATAAATTAAATCAATTATTATCTGATTTTCAAATCAAACTAGATAAATTTATAACATGCAAAGTTAAGTGTTTATTGCTGACAAAAAAATCTTCACTCGTGTTAAACTAAGTTATCAATAATCCGATAAAGATATTTTTAACGCTTATGCAATTTTTTTTTATCGACTTTAATATGATTTTATTCGCTAATTTTTTCACAAAAATATTAAAATAATTATTATGACATAAGCATAAATCTCTGACAGTAGCTTAATTATATTTCTTGTTAACAGTAATGTCATTTGGTTTTTCGATTGAAACGAATGAATTATTTATGTAATTTCCATGTTAATTTTATAACTTCTTAACACATTTTCCGAAAAGAAAAAGATTTACGAGATCATATCCGTGTATGCCTTCTACTGAAGAACTCTTTAGATAACATTTATTTACAATAAGCCACACAAGAGCAATAGACTTTATTAGTTCTAAACCTACTTATTAAAGTTTGATTCCTGTCCAATGTATACAGTTAGTGTCCATTAACTTCGAAATTGTCACAGTTTAATGATGATTGCGTGCAAAGATGGATACTCCTGTAAATATGTAAACGATGGTGTAATCATAGTCGGCACGGTAGCATCGACTATGATTATATCATTATGGATAATGTTTTATGATATCGGTGTGTTATTTATTAAGAAAAATCACTTCGAACAAACGAGTCACACCCCTATTTTTCGGTAAAAGATAATTCGATTTCATGAAATTTGAGATTTATTCCAGCGAAGATCTATATGATAAGCTAGAAGGAAATTTTTTTGTCTTACTCGAGTTTTAATCGAATTTTTTTAAAATAAACTCTAACATTAAAATGTTGTTTAAAATTCATGTTGTGACCATACTACTGCAATAAGAATGCATGGTGAGGAAACTAAACTGCAAGGAATAAATATTGTACAGTAACGATGGCTAATTATAAAAGTAATTATACGACTATTTTACGACTGTTTTTAAAAATCATATAAAGTATATTATTAAAGATAATGTTCATTTGTGCCATTATGAGCTGCTGAATTATTAAACTGATTTTTAAAAATCTGACACTTTTAGAAAGTTTACATCTTCGAATTCATGCGAATTTTCTTTTAACAAATTTAGCCGATCGAAATGTTTTTTGAATATATTCGGAACCATACCTAGAGTGTTTACTTTGCACATAAATTGATAAGATTTAAATATAGTGTTTTAAGATTTGTTTTAAAATTTATATTATTATATTTCGATCAGACAAAATAAAAATAGTTTAATTTTATATCAATCATCTTATTTAATAAAAAACGACAGATTAAAAAAATGAGAGATTTTAAAGCAAAATTCGAAAATTTTAGTCCAAATTCATTACATGATATTTGATATAATAGACTGTGACCATTAGAGAGGAGCGGTTGTTCCGGGCCTTAGTTTATAAGTCAATATGTTGTCCACAGTTTTATTTTAAATTTTGAAGGCCCTCAAAAATATTAATTGTCCCGGGCCTCGCATTTTCTCTTAAGGGCACTGATAATAGATATTTATACTACACGCAAATTATCTGCGTATCTATAATTAGTATTAATTTAAAAATAATTTAATATTTTTTTATTATTTTTCTCAGCTGCAGGATGAGCCTACTAGTTTTAGAAATACATTAAATTTAATACATTCGCAAGATCATGTTTCAATTAATGTAATATAATTAATAGAACACGATTAATGCAACATAGCAATAAAAAAAGTTTTCATTGAAAATATTAATAACTTATAACTCGAATCTTTATGAAATATTCGGAAACATTCAGCAGTTTTTGTATTATTTATATTTCGTAAAATGAAATAGTAAAATTTGTTCTTTATTTTGATTATTATTTGAGAGAGGAAACTTCAAAATTAGAATTAAACCCACATAAAATTGCTTATATAGAAAATATAGTGCATAAGCCTTGTATCGATAGTGTATAAGCTTATATTTTTTTATGATTTTCTATATATATATATTTTTTATTTCAAATTTGAAAATCCTTTCATCTTTTCCATTAATAAATTTAATAACATTTCCGTTTAGATAATTTGATATTTTATATATCCATATTCTACAGTGAATATAATAGGTCTACTCTTAACACTCCATTTTCCTTTTTAAATGTATTTTCTATTCTTATACCAATATGAAAAAATATATAAGCCTATTAAATATGCAATTAGTATAACTAGATATTACCCGTTTATATAAATGAACGGAAATCTTGTGACTTAATCCAATAACTTTGGAGTATCACTCGAAAAACTCCTCGAACTCGTATACAATATCCAAGACAGGATCATTAGATGGCGGCCATTATTAAGTTACAGTGCCATCTACAGATTTTGTCTTTTTTAGAAAAACTACAATTATAACTTAATTTTTAAATTATTTATAGCGACAAAAAATGTTGGCTGTTGCAGAAATCCGAGGATTAGACATTTCTAAATGCTATCCTATTTATAAGAATCATTAAAGTGGTTCGATTGCAAAAGAGATATCCAGTCAGCTAGCTACGTTTCACTTTTAATATATATATGATACATTTAATCTACTTCATTATTGAAATAATTTAAAATTTTTGAATGCATATTGTTAGTGACCTAGCTAGCTTGAATAAATTAATAAACGATTTTATAAACTTTGTTTTCTTGGCAAACATTGTAGATAAAAATCTGAACGTTAAACGATTCTTAATCTTCTCAATCTTAACCTTTGTTTATTAGCAGATGTTTTTAAGATCGTTATAGTCAACTTTAACATTTTTATTGATATATCTATCGTATAAAACTTCTCCAAATCTTATTTTACAACTTTATAACGCTCTTAAAATTTAATATTTTCAGATTTCGTTTTATATTTATTAATTAGGCTATATACGAGAATATTATTATGGCAGTAGGCATACGTTATTTTAATGCAATAAACTTTACGCTTTTCGAAATAAAGTTCTTTAACGTAATTAAAATAAGACAAGAGTAAAGAAATATATAGAATTTAACATAGCTTATTTAAAAATATTGTTATTGACCACAGCACCTATCAGAGAGGGAGGCAAGAGAGGCGGCTGATCCGAGTCTCTCATCTGATATGCATTGCGGTCTGTAATAATACTTTTAAATGCTTCAATTTTCACGAATTTAAGTGCTTTTTATCACGGTATATTTGTTAATTTTGTCATTTTAAAGGTAAACTTCTGTGAAATAAATAAATGTTATAAGTTAATTGAATAAATATTGAACATCATTGTTTTTATTTTCTTGTCAACAGTTTTATTTTAAATTTTGAAGGGCCTAAAAAATATTAGTTGTCCCGGGCCTAGCATTTTCTCTAAAAGGTACTAACTGACCGAATAAATTATTGAGAAATATTCATATTAAATCTGCATATTTATGCGAGATTCTTTGTCGTCTCACATTTTATAATCTACAAAATTAAATCTGCAATAAATGCGAAAATCTGATTTGTAAAGAATTAGAATGAAAGATACCAATGTAAAGAATATGAATGCTCGCATAAATATATTTCACATTACCATTTAACAATTATGCAGGTCTAGAAACAAAACATGCTTAAAAAAACATCATAAAATCTGCATTATTTTATGCCATTCAAATAAACAATAACTTGCATTGATGGCCCTATAATTAATGCATTTTAATAGGATTTGAAGAGATTTTATTTGTAGGCCTAACTTTTATTATCAGAAAATCAATTCTTAATTAATGATACGTTTTCATTCATATATCGTTTTCTGCATTTTTTTTCTTGAATGTGTGTAGTCAAAAAAGAAATTCGTTCGTGTGTATAGCACGTTTGTATTATGTGTAGTTCGTTTATGTATTTGTGTGTTCAGCTACATATGCATTAGGTCTGGCTCTTTATTACTAAGAAAACAACAAATTATAAAAGTTTATACTATGTAGTTGTAGTTAAAGACTTAATCAGCAAATGAAATATGTATATATATATATATGCACTATGTAATTATGAAACAAGTAAGTGGATGAAAAGTTACGTAGCTTTTTAACAAATATTATCTGCAAAAAAGTTTTTTTTCACAATTGTGATTTACAAGAAATAAGTTTACTTCTGTTTTTTCCAATTCAAGAAGCTAGAATATTCTTATTTTATAGATGAATCATAGTTATTGCTGAACTGTTCAATGTTTTCATTGAGCAAATTATCTTGTAATTTTCTATAATATGGTTAGTACAATTACAGTACAGTAATACCCCGGAGTTACGGACCAGGAAGCATAACGTAAATCGAAAATTATTTAACGACGTCGTTACGTATATAACGTAAGTCGGAGTATCTACAGATTCCCAAATCTAATTTCAGCTACATATGTATTAGGTTCTCAACTGGCTCTTTATTAAAATAAGAAAACAACAAATTATAAAAGTTTATAATATGTAGTTGTAGTTAAAAACTCTTAATCAACAAATGAAATATGTATATACATATATATGCACTAAATAATTATGAAACAAATAAGTGGACGAAAAGTTACTTATCTTCGAATTTACGTGGGATATTACTGTACACTAATTCTGAGATATATTCTAATATTTTTTATTTTCAATTAAAACTTTAAATCAGCTCTCTGATGAAATATTCGCGCTCAGTATTTGGTCGAAAATTACTATTCAAGTTGTTCAATCAACTGATTAATATCGATATTTGATACTTTCAAATAATTTTTATCTGAAATTAAATTTTTTGAATAAATAATTTTATTTTTTTTATCATTTCTGATTGCTAAATGATATTTTTATTTAATGAAGAATCTATCACATTGTCACATTTTTTTTTACTTTAATAATTTGATGAATTATCCGCAGCTATCAAATTGAATATCGAAACATTCTAATGAATTCATTAAAAGGTATTTGAAAAAATATTCGTCATTCATCTCTAAACGATAATCAGACTTTTAGATGTATAAAGTTTCACATTCTTTATTTTGATATGCAGAAGAAAAAAACTTGATATTTTGTTTTTATACCGGACGATAATCTTTTCAGAAATGTTTCTCACGCTGAGGTTGTCTCTCTCTCTCTCTCTCTCTCTCTCTCTCTCACTTTAAATGATACATATAATTAATAAAATGATGGATTTTTTAAAGATCGATACGACTTTGATAAACAAATACATTAATGTTTTTGTATGCTCAGTATAAATCAGTGGTTCATAAATCATTGATTGCCATCGAACCATTCAAAAATTTAAGCCAAAATCTGTCTATATAATATTATTAGTCTTTCTGTTCCATTAATTACTAAAAGTATTTATTGCATTGAAAAAGAATCTGCATTTACATATCTGAAAGAATATTTGTAGAATTAATTTCTTATTTTACTCTTATCAGTACCGGCTCTACAGCACCAGCGAAAATTTTTGTAACTCTCTTCAAGTCGTCAGTTACGAAAAGTAAATAAATTCATAAAAATGTCGCAAATTTATAAAACTTATTTTTTAAAACAATATTTTACAAAACTTATAAACCATATTTACATTTTAATTAAAAATTGATTTTATGACTTTTTTATTGACGAAATTTTTTTATTAAATAGGAAAATTCTATATTTGGTGCGATGCCATTTTCGATGGAAAGTTGTCGGTAATTGCGTCAATTTTTCTTGGGAAACCGATGATCGAAGATAAGTTTTAATCAATTTTAATTTTGAGAAACTGCAATGTAAACGCTTACTTTATTATTATTTTTTTGTTATCGTTTTATATACGGACTACTGATTTAATGTGTACCGAATATTGTGCACAATAAATTCTTTAAACCTATATCTATATCTTTTATTACCGTTGATTATACCGTTTATTACATTGTTGCATTCTCCTTGTTACCATTTATTATATTGTTGATGAATCCCTGACCTCCGGCGCTGCCTAGGCCGCTCACCTTTTAAGTTATATGTAAAAAATAATTATGTCTTACTACAATAATAATAAAAACAAAATGCGCCAGTGCCTTTTGACATCCCTTCAATAGCGTCCTTTGGCGTCTCTTTATCGCCTTGAGCGGGCACTCAGCTGGATCATATGTTTAGCCGGCGCTGACTCTTATTATATAAAAATTTTAACAAATGAAGATTTTTCCAGTAATTTTTATTCCTTAAACTGTACTCATTAAAATTTTGAGTTAACACAATTAGCAAAGAAAATCTAAATAAAAATTTCTCTCGTGCTGTTTATTGAACTCTATAAAATGTAATGTATAAAAAATTAAATGTTTGTCTTCTGTTATTATACAATACTCTTTTATAACATGCGAACGGCTGAAAGGATTTGAACATTATGGGCCGGTTGTATAAACGAAGACTAATTTAAACCGGGACTAAGCAAGAAACTTGCTTTAACCTTGTTCTGTTTGCGCCGAGTCTAAATTTGTCTTGTTTAAACTAACAAGTAAGATTAAGTATTAGTCTAAGGCTGAGACCAATACTTAAATCTTAGTTTAAACAAGACAAATTTAGACTCGGCGCAAACAGGTTAAAGCAAGTTTCTTGCTTAGTCCCGGTTTAAATTAGTCTTCGTTTATACAACCGGCCCTATGTGTCGCCATATTCTGCATTCTTCTATGGAGATTTTAAGCTTGGTTCAGTCTTAATTGGACTAGATCAATTATTTGAAAAATATTAAGTTTTTTAGTTTATTGACTCAAGATGGCGCCAGGTATTAAAATTTAACTACAATATATGGCTTAGCTGTATTATTTCTGTAAATATCGAGAAATAATACAGTACATACCTTTTTTTTAAAAAAATTCTTTTAATGTTTACTTAGGAAAAAAAATACAATTCATATGTATTAAAATAAATGCATTTAAATATTTCTCGGAGTAATGTGTCATTTAATATTGACATAAATAACAAACTATATAAATATTATTATTTGATATTCCCTTGACGATTTAACTAAATTTTTGCAAAATAAAGAAAGAGTATCATGCAATAAAAAATATGATTCTGCTATATAATTGTTCAGAATTGCTTACTTTGATTTAATTAGAATAATCGTCAGTAAACATTGATATTGAAATCAATCTGAAGGCAATTAATTGTCATTGATTAGCGTATTTTCAACAAAATGTTGATTAAATTCATAATTGATTATTAATAGTTCGTCAATTGATTTATGAGTGAATTATTAGTAATGAAACGAAATTTAAGGAAATAAAAATATGAGAATGTCAGCGAGTTTGTTATTCTGTGCAAACCTATTTAAACAACACCATTTGTTGTTAAAATCTTTGTTTAATTTGGAACTGGTTGAGAAAAGAAATTTATTATTTGATTTTTTATAGCAAACATATATCTTTAGGTAACTAGGTATATTTAGGTTCTAGATATAAACCTAAAAATGTCGCAAATTTATAAAACTTATTTTTTAAAAAATAAGTTTTATATAAATATAAAATATCTTCAGATATTTCATATAAAAAATATATCTTTAGATATTTCATGATTTTTTTCCTTAAAAAAAATCATGAAATACCTAATTTTTTTAAGGAAAATGAAATACCTGATTTTTTTAAGAAAAAATAATGATTTTAAGGAAAAATCAGGTAATACCTGAAGATATATATCTGATTTTAGTTTTATATATATCTGATTTTAGATATATACCTGATTTTTTTAAGGAATTACCTGAATTTTTTTCAAAGAAATTTTTCTTTAAAATCATTATTTTTTCTTAAAAAAATACCTGATTTTTTTAAGAAAAAATAATGATTTTAAGGAAAAATCAGGTAATACCTGAATATATATCTTCAGGTATTACCTAAAATCAAGGTTTTTCCTTAAAAATCATGAAATACACTTTGTAGAAAAAGTTCAAAAATGACTAGATATATTAATATTTGATGGATATATTCAGAGTTTCTTTCGAAAAGTTCTGATCCGAAAGGCTTTAAGAATAAGCAATTTTTTATTATAAATAAAAATACTATATTGTTATATCTGTTAATATGTATAAAATTTATACTTTTATCACGAAAGATGCCTTTATTCTTGATATAAATTTATTTCTTTGTACAGTATAGTATTGTCCTTCTTCGTACATACTCAAATGTTTTTAGTTGCACAGATGAAGCGTATTTGCCTTGGATAAATACATTTCGCTAAACTATAGGTTTATAATACCAAATTTATATAATTTATCTTAATAATTTTTCATAATTAAGAAGTCAGTAATTTCTAAGTATAAAAATAAAGAGATTTCAAAAATAGAGAAAATAGAAAATAAATATATCTTATTATAATCAAAGATTTCTGATTTTTAGAATAAACATTTACCAGTTGAAGTATCTTATAATAGGATATAAAAGTGAACATTATATACCGTACATTTAAAGAAATGTTTAAAATCTTTAAAAAAAAAATCTTTATGTACGTAGAGATACACTTATTAAAATCATAAAAAAATGATAAATTATTTTGATAGCAATCTTAAACATGATCGACACCTGCAGCAGTAGAAATTTTGTAAATGCCGTCGGCTATATTTTCGTGCTTGTCAAATTTCTGATACTTTAGACAAGTAAACTAATGAATTATTCAAAAAAAAAAAAAAAAAAAAGCGACAAATCATCATCATCGAATAACAAATATTTCATGACGCTAAAAAATACAATTTTTTTGAACGTTTTAATATTTCTGTTTCTATGTAGTAAAATTTTATCGAATAGTCATATCCCTAATGTATATTCTAAAATAATCTAAAAATTTAGGATTCAATATTCTATATTTATGTTATTAATTCGATAATCTGAAAAAATGCTATTTTTTTTCATCTTATTAACGATTATTGCAAGGCATAGAGGAAGGTGAGTATAGTTGTAACATTTTTAAAATTTTTTACTTTGTTCCTTCACGGCGATTATATATAAAGCAAAAAATATTGCTGTTCAGTAGGCCCACTCGTTAGTTACACAGAGGCACAGAATCACCCTTTCACCTATAGCAGTTTATGAGCTACAAAGCAAAAACTAAAACTTGCTGATTGTTACAACCTACCCCATGCACGGGTACAGTTGTAATATCAAGTAGGGAAAGTTGTAACAAACCTATACAAAAACAAAAGGCTCAGAAAAAGTGCGCTCTCAAGTCTTTTTAACAAAGACTTTTGTTAAAAAAATTGCAAAAGAAACATTAATGACAAAAAACAGATATTAAGAACACTGTGGTTTGGACTAAAGCTTATCAATAATGTAGTCCTACATACTGTCATTCATCTTGTTCTCGGAGTTCTGGCAAGTAAATATAGCATCCACATGTCTTGCAACACAGGCGATATGTGCCCGCTGCCTGCATTCTTGGT
>WUQG02008751.1:0-11977 GCA_011317285.2 Androctonus mauritanicus
TAAGTTTAGTTCATTGAGATGTTTAGTTATATCAGTCAGAAACATTAATTTGCATAACCATTCTTTATCGTTCAATTTGGGGAAATGTTGTTCCTTCTCATTAAGAAAACCTTGAATGTGTTCCAGACATGACACAAACTTATTCAAGATATTACTTCGACTAAGCCAACGGACATGGCTGTATAAGGGAGGTCCACATATTCACTTTCCATTTCTTCTAAAAGAGATTTAAATTGTCTGTGTGTCAATAAAGAACGAGACACTATGAAATTAACTATTTTAACAACAGTGTTCATGACAGGAATTAAGCGCTGTGGCGAAATTTTGGCAACTAAACTTTCCTGGTGTATTATACAATGAAAGTTCAATAGTTTATGTCCAATATGATTTTCAAGAAGTTTGACAAATCCTCTATCCTTGCCAACCATTGCAGGTGCGCCATTAGTAGTTATACAAAATATTTTTTTTATATTAATGTTTTTGCTATCAAAATAATTTATGAATGAGGTAAGAAGATCCTGCCCCATAGTTGTCCCAGACAGAGGAATCAAGCTGCACAATTCTTCATAAACCTGATCTTTACCACAATACCGTGCAATTACTGAAGCCGTGCAACATCATTTATATTGGTGCTTTCATCAACAGTGACGCTAAATGCAACAGCTTCCTGTAATCCTGAATTCTGTTTTCTTGTAACATTTTCTGCCATTTCAGTTATTCTTCTTTCAATTGTTCGTGCAGAAGCCAGTATTTCTAGAGTTCGGGATAATATTGTATGTTGGTTAGGTAAATCGCTGAACACTTGAAGCACTTTTTTAGCACTTTCAGCACTTTTTTATAAACATTTCCTTTATATATTCCCCATCTGTAAAAGGTTTATCTTTGGTAGCTATGCAATGAGCAATTGTGAAGCTGCATTCTGTCGCTTTAGGCTTCGTTCCAGTTATTCCACAAAAGGTAGCTATTTGTTTCTTATAATCAGAAACAGCTCGCTTTATAGCTTCACATTTCTCATCGTTGTTATTAAATGTGGACTGATGTTTTGTTTGGAAATGTCTTTGTACACTTGACATGCGGCATACGACACTCTCGCGACATATCACACATACAGCACGATCCTTTTGTTGTATAAATCTATATTTATTCGTCCAAGAGTCTTGAAAATTGCAAACATCAAGTTTTGTTTCTTATTCTCCATTTGTTTAAATAGGGATGAATTATAATAAAAATTAAATCAACAAAATACAAGTCTTCACAAAGAAACTTGGAACGTAAAATAACGACCAACACGAAACAAAATACACGTTTTAACTGGTATTACAACAGAATGAAACGCACTTGGAACGGACCCACTCAATTTCGACAGTGACATAGCTGGCGAACATCACATAACCTCATTTTCTTAAAACTTCTAAAATAGGAAATAATGAATACACGAAGTTTATTAATCAGTCATTAATCATTTCTTTTGTATTTTGTATTACAACATCTCACTATTTATCGCAGTTTTATACGTTTTCATGATATTAAATTTTAGGTTAAGAGCGAGAGGAAATGAATATTAGAGAAGGACAGAGCTTGAGTGTCGCCGTGTCGCTGGAAAAAGTTGGGCAAATTTTAACTTTCCGCGACACTACTCCAAAAGCTAGCGACAGCAAGGTCAAGCGTTCTGATTGGCTATAGGCGATTTGTGTAGTGTCGCCAACGACAGGTAATTGTTCTGTGAAACTGCCTTTAGCAGTATAAAAATCGCGATTTCCCTGACTACTTTGTAGAGTAGTGTAAAGTGCCATTGAGAATTCCACGCGTGCCATAGGTTGCTGACCCCTGGTCTAATATATGGAAAGTGTCCATTTTTTTGTCTATCTTATAGATATATTCTTTATGTTTATTAAGATAATGTCGTAATAAGAAAACAGCATTAAGAAATCCATAAATTTTGGGCATTAAGATTTATGACAAATAGATTTGGTCATCTAATAATCTGAGGACTACCTATATATATATATTTTTAATCTGTGTCAAAAATATTAAATAAAGATTTATCTTAAAATGGTTAAATTAAAAATAATATAAACGATATTATTTGTTTGTTTTAAACAGCATATAAACATTATTATTTATTGCAATTTGTTTATATAATAATAATATAAACAAGCAGTTTCAGAAAGAACTAAAATTGCCTACTTTTAAAAATATATCATTTATTTAACATTTCGAATCCATTAGCTTTTTGTAATCAATTTAACCAGCATAGATGTCACAATGACATCACTGTAGTGGCAATGTGATATCCTCTTGATGTCACTTGTTACATCATAATGACATTTATATTACTAGAATTGCTGAAACTTGAATGTTTTAAAAACTTTAGCTGATAAACTGATATTAAAGAAAATCTTAAGAAATCTTGTGCTACCCAAGCCTTTTTGAAAATTATTTATTAATTCATTGTACTTGAAAATTCAATAATTACAATAAATCTAACTCTAGCAGTAGTGATCAGTTTTTGTTTTATTTTTGTTTAGTGATACATTGCATCAAAATATGCCAACCTGCAATAAATACAATGTTCATAAAAAAATGGTGTATAATAGATGTTTGTAAAAAGCAAAGACAATTAGCAAATAATAAATAATATCATTTAAAAATTTTAAATTGAGTTGTTGATTCTTTAAATTCAAACAAAATCATTAATAAAACCAAACAAAATAACAAGTAATAGTATATGCAAAATTATCAGAAGGAGTAATTATAAAAAGTTAATTTATAGAAACAGTGTAAGAGGCCATATTTTATGTAAAATTACATCAAAATATGTAAAAAACTATATCATATTATACTGTAGTGGTGTTTTATGTAAGTAAAACAGCACTATCTGATAAGAAAGTCATAATAGTTAACTATCATAATTATAAAGAAAACTTCAACACTAACTGCAGTTGTGGTAAAAAACATTTACTAAAACTAACATTTTCGACAATACAAATGTTGTTATCATCAGGTTGAATATATAAATAAGAATGGTTAAGGATTCTAGAACAAATATTTGTTCTAGAATCCTTAACCATTCTTATTTATGTATTCAATCTAATGATGACATTTGTATTATTGAAAACGTTAGTTTTAGTAAATGTTTTTTACCGCAACTGCAGTTAGTGTTGAAGTTTTCTTTATATTTATGATAGTTTAATGTGAATATGCAGTTTAATTGAACTCTTAATGCATAATAATTAAAATTCTTTCCAATAAAGTTTAAGTGATTAGAAACAGAACAATAAAATGCTGTAAAATAAGCATACTTTAATAAAATATGCTTCACAGTAAATTCAGAGTTACATATCAAAAATCATTTGAGTCAAATATCCTTATTTATCATCTCTTGATTGCAGATCAAGAGATGGTAACTAAGGATATTTGAGTGTACTCTGTATATAATCTTGCTAGGACTATTTTTTTCTTGTTTCTACAGCAGCTTGATTCCAAATATTGTAAAGGAAAATAATGGAAAACTGATTTATTATCGTGAAATCATGGAATTTGCATAGCTCTCTGACTGTCCTATGACTGTTGTAAAAATTACAAAAACTTCTTAATTTAAATAAAAATAAACTATAGTAAACTGAATGGGGTTAGCATTATTTTATAATATCAATTTTGACTACATGAATTTCATGGAATAATTTTTGTTAATCAGTAAATAATTTCTTTATCAATTAGTAAAGTATCTTAAAAGATCAGTTTAAAAAGATTTTTGAAAGACCAAAGTTCAAGTTTATTTAAGAAAAAGTTCTTGCTTCAGTCATCTATTTTCTTTTGGGTAAACCAAGTTTTTTGAATCAAGCTGACTCAAGTCAACCATTTTATATATCACCAATGTTTATGCTGTCGTTTATTGTTATGTCACAAATATCACATCATTGTGATAAATACTGATGATGATAATCTTAGATGGTAATAAGTGTTAAGCAAAGGAAGTAAGTCATGTTATTCCTACATTGCTAACCTTTAATTCTATCTATTATCAAAAATATAAATTTTAATAAAAATTAAATACAGTTCTGTAGAATTAAATGATCATATAGAATTAAATTATGAAAGGTGAGTATTAATGGTAAAATATCACTATCAAATTTCATGGACATGTGCTAATTAATTCTAAAATTATTAGTGGGAGGAAGGAGAGAGAATCTAAATACGATGTCTATTTTATAAGCTTCTTTTCCTTTTGAAAGTATATTAAAAAATAACAATTATTTAATTATTTCTTAGGTTTATTTAAAATACAGCTTCAATAATTAATTAATGACTTTTAAGAACCAATTTTTTTATAAAGCACCAATTGATATTTTTGTCACTTTTTAAAATTAAGAATACATTAAATAAAATAAAAATTTATTAGAAAGTTTTATGTTGTTGATAAAAGAAAAAATAGAATCTTTCAGTAATAATAATAATAATAATAATAATAATAATAATAATAATAATAATAATAAATTTTCATTCATTTTAGCAAAAATATTTTAAATATGACAACATATGATGTTAATACTGAATTCAATATATTGAAGTTAAATTCTAACAGATAAAATAAGCAGTTCCAGAAAAACCTAAAACTGCCTACTTTCCAAAGGTATCATTTGTTTTTGTTTATTTAGCATTTGGAATCCATTAGATTTATGTATCCAATTTTAATGTTGATTTGACAAACATAATTGTCATGATGATATCATCGTGATGTCATACATTATTACATTATCATGATGTCATAATTTACCAGCAAACACAAAATAACAATGGATGATGCTACTTTGTGATGCCATCACATTGGAACTTGATATCATTATGATAGATACTGATATTAGACAGTATTGTATTAAGAAATCAAATAAGCTATATGTTATTTCTAAACCGTCAATAGATAGTGCTAAACACTTAGTACTGTTGACAACAATATAAAATAAATTTGTGATAAAAAAATAAAATTCTGTCCTATAAATCAAACAATCCTAATGGATTAAAGGATATGGCATTAAGGTGTCCTTTAATGGCAGAGCATCATTTCTGAATCTCATATAAATCTGTTAATTAATTCAGAAGTTATTAGTAGGGGGAGACACAGACAGAAATGGGCCTGATCTTATGAACTTCCATTTCCTTCAGAAAGTAGGCTAAAAAATATTTAAATTCAATATTTATTATTAATGCTAATAATTCTTATATTTTTATTTCTTAGAAAAATATTAAATATATTATAAAAAAGAACCTTATAAATTGGATATATTCCATAATTATAATGTTAAATTTGAATATAGGATTATTATTTAATTATTGTTTATATTTATTATATAAAAATGAAAATTTTAGTAAGTAGCACAAATATAACAGTACTTAAGCAAGAAATTATTAAGGAATTTTTTCTGCTTCAGTACTGTTATGTTTGAGTTATTTATGTGAAGAGAGAGAGAGAGAGATATGAACATAGTTGAAATTTTAGTATTTTATATGAATTTCCATACATTTCATAATTACTCAAATTTTAACAAAGTTAATAATTCTTATATAGATTAATTTCCTTAATTGATCTCTATGACAGATTACAACTCAATAATCTATATATTTCAGCAGAAGAATCAGTTTCATGAATTATTCAAGACTTACTGTACAATCATGGTATAAAGTCAAATAAAATTATATAAATTACTATTTACAGCATAAAAATAATGAAAAAGATTTAAAATTATATATTATTATATAATTTTAAGTGTTTTTTAGTTTCTAGGAACTATCTATGCATGTAAATATTTAATTATTCTTCTGAAATAATTTTAGAGTTGCGCAATTAAGATCCAAAAAATTCATGAAAATTAAATTCAATAAAATATTATTTATTCTGACTATTGTTTATTTTTTTTTTTTTTTATCAATAATGAGATTATAAATAATAAAATGAAATTTTCAAAATTATTTATGATCATCATTGATTTATAATTTTTGCAAATACTGATAGAATTGAAAATTGCAATTAAGGAATCTACAATTGAGCAAATCAACCTGTACTGTTAAATAAATATTTTTAGTTGCATAATGGCACTTTAAAATGGTATTAACTGATTCATAATTCTAATCAAGCTATGTATTTAATAATATTAATTCTGCTAATGAAACAATGTATGAAAATACAATCAATATAATACTTTAACTCATTAGTCACATTCACCTAAAATTACTAGGTTAGCATGCCCATTTATAGAACTGTTAATATTTAAATAACATGCAAAAGTAAAAATTTTAAAACTTTTGAATAATTTTAAATTATTATTAAGGTTAATATTAGTATAGATTAACATACAGTTACAAGAAGATTCTCCATCTGGTTCCGGACGAGGAGGCAAAATTTCATCACATGCAAATTTTAAATTTTGATTCTCAGACATTATTTTCAGATTAACACGTTTGCTGCATGAGACAGGGGTAGGAGGACGATAGACAGGAATTTTTAGAGAACTAAGTATTGTCTTACGAGCAACTTGAAGTGATGGTTTCTTCCAAAATTGATCCCTTTTTTGTTCATTATCTCCAAGATTTGAAGATTGGTCAGATATTTCTTTTTTTATATTATCTATTTCTTTAGATTCATTTATTTCTTTTGGCAGCTTTAGAGAATTATTTTGAAACTGTGCTGAATTTTGGTTAGAAGAATAATCTATTATAGTATTATTGTTACACGTATTCCATGAATTATCATCACTTGAATGAGCAGTGTAATATGAATTCATTGTTGAGTCACTTTGATTGTCAACTGGTTTTTTAGAATATGATAAACTTTGAGAATTTTTTGCAAGTTCTTCTTTTTTAAATTTATGATCATATTTTAATTGCCGCAAACTTCCATATCCTTTGATACCACAGCTTTCTGTATTTTTTGAAAAGCCATCAGGATGTGATGTTAGCTTTCTTGGAAGAGTACTTAAAACATGGGAATTTGTATTTTGGTTTCTTTTTGAAATTCTAATAGAATGATTTAAGTTATCTACAGAACTACTTCGTGGAGTTTCTTGTATTTCTTTAGCAAAACAGCTTACTTTATTAGTTACTGATAATTCATGGAGATCATTAGTTGATTTAACTGTAACAAAAGAATGATTTAAAACAGGCCTTAAATTAACATCTTTGTATTGAGGAAATGAATGACTACAAGCACTGATTGTACTGGCAGTTTCTATACCAGATGTTGCTTGACTAGTTAAAGTATGGAGACTAGATTGAGAACCATGTTCTTTAGGATAATTCACAACCAAACGGGTTACAGGACTAACAGTAATGAATGCAGTTTCAAAGCAAAAATCTTCAGGATAATTATCAAAAGTATGATTTTCCTTCAAAATAAATTTCTCATCATTACATAACTGCTTAGTTGAAGATGTTGATATTTCTGAGGGTAACTGAACACTACTTAATCCTACTGCTTGATAAACAGGTGTAGAAGTTTTCTGTTCAGAATCAATAATTTCTTTAGATTGTATTGGTTTCTGTATTAATAACTTTTCAAATGAAAAGAAAGTAGCTGCACTGTTATTTTCTAATGTTTCTTTATTATTTACAGTTGCTTTCATATTTCTTTCTGTTTGATAATATAAAGTTTCTGAAATGGAAAAGTTTTTTAATTAATTCATTAATTCAAGTAAAATTGCTTATTTAAAATAAATTACAAAAAATATTTTTTAAAATTACAATGAATTTTGCTATAATATTAATCATATTATATCTTTAATTTAATATACATCTTGAACTCAAGATGCTTCATTAACAAAAGATTTCTATATTATAGAACAGTCAATACAATGAAAAAATGAGTTAGTGGAGTCTTTAATTTAAATAAAATGTTATTGCTAATCTTGTACTAAATGTCAAATCTGGACTTTTATAGGATCTGAGAGATCCCCTCATCCCTTATTTCTTAAGACAATGCCCCACATTAATATTTTATAATTTCAGTTCAATAATTTTTTATAAATATTGAATCAATTTCACCTTATTGTTACTGAATGATATTACTAAAGATTGAATAAGCAATAATCTTAATAATTATCATTTTAAATTCTTTCTTATAATGCTTTTGATAATGCCACATGAAATTGCAATGTTTGTAATTACTATCTACTACCTATCTTTATGTTTAATATTTTATATTTTATTAAGATTGTAGAAGTATTGTAAATGAATATTATAACCCTAGTTAGGACATTAAACCCCACAGCTTTTAATAATGATATTAACAAAATTGCCATTTTTAGAATTGAAATATGTAGAAAAAGATTAATCCTATACAATCATCTCATTTCAATTTCATAAGGAAGAAAATCATCTGATTTAATAGATTATTAATCATTGTCATAAATGATTGCAACTTCTCTCTTTCTGGAAGAATGGAACTTTTGTCTTGTTTGATATCTACATAAAGATTAGACTTATGGACTAAGAAAAACAAAGACTGAAGGAGAGAAGGAAGAAAAAGGACAAAAGAAAAGACAGGACAGAATGAGAATATGTAACAGCAACTGCTGGGACAATGTCATGAGCAACTGTGACTGGAGAATTTGAGACCAAATTTTGTGATTGATCAAATTTTCTCCTTGTGTTAAATTATCTTATTTCAATCCTTGTAAAAATTAACTGCTTCTAGTTTCAATAAACCAAATAACGTAAAAAACCAAGCACTTATCAGCAGTGCAAAATTAAAGTTGAAGTTAAAGAACTTTAATTTTACACTGCTGATAAGTACTTGGTTTTTTACATTATTTGGTTTATCTTATTTCATAATTTCAAATGTTTCTGTGAAATGTTCTGCATCCTATTTTAAATTTTTAATATGAATAAAAGCACTTACAGTAGTTTAGGGAAATATTTTAATGAACAATGTTTTTGGCCTTGTACGCCATCATCAGGTTTGATTCTGTATACAGAATCAAACCTGATGATGGCATACAATACTGAAAATTTTTATTCATTAAAATATTTCCCTAAACTGCTGTAAGTGCTTTTATTCATATTAAAAATTTAAAATAAGGTGTTAGCAGTACCCAAAGGTAAAGCAAGTTCTGCATTCTTTTTCTATAATAAATAGATTTAGTTTTGTAAAATTAAATTATATCCCTTTATACTTCACACTTCTGATTGCTAATTATCCATGCTCTACATATTGTAAATTGGTCATATTCTGAATTGCAGACTTTTTCACATGTTGAAGCAGCACACTTCTTAAACTGTTCATAGTACAGTGGTACCTCGCAACTTGATATTTGAATTTCAAGGGCAGACACATGCATGTGCATGAAAAAGTGTGATGACATTTGCTATTTGTCAGTTCTTGTTTGGCTGCTTTAGTGTTTGCCCATGTTGTTTCTGTTAATTTTCAATTCTGCATTTTTCAAAAAGTAAAAAATATGTACATTTGTAGTTTTATTACTTTTTTAGTGAAATGTAAGAATGGATTCAAAGAGAACTGACCAGAGGAATAATTCTGGAAAGAAGAACACTTGAGTAAGCATAGAGAAGAAGAAAAAAATTATAAATAACGTACAAAAAGGTAGAACAATTAAGATGTAACTGAAGAATATGGCATTCTTAGGACAACCATGACAATGTTTTGCAACAGAGAGAGAAGATTATGGATGTTAGGGTGTCTGCTGGAAGACTTCATTCATCCAAGGGTTAATAAATTGTGTGTATTGTATATAATATAGTATATTTTGTAATTTAGTGTGTTCAACAATAGTAAAATATGTATGGTAAAGAAATAATATAGTGTATTTCTCTCACCTTCACGTTGGGGGAAGTGAGATGGGAGCCAGACAATGAAATAATCTATTTTCTATAGTCTTATATAGAAAATATTGTCCCACAATTTGACAGTTTCTCAATACAACAACAGTTTGGCAATGGATTAATGCTGAATTACAAGGTACCACTGTATCAGTACATTGTAGTTAGTTTTATATGCTTTAATTGGGGATGAATCTAAGGAAATTTGGCTATTTCAGCAGCCCTTACACTTATAACTTATTATTTCTGAAATTTAAAAAGTTAATTAACAAAAATTTATTGATAATTAGATTAATAATTCAGAAAATATTAATATAGGAATAAAAACCTGACAAAATAAAACATTCAGTAAACCAAACCATCAACAATCAATTTCAAAACAATCATTAATATTGATATTTATATAGCAGTTAATTTAAAAGTCATTAATTTAAATTAGTGACTTTTAAATTAACTGCTATATATTTGTCCAGTTAATTTAAATTAACTGGACAAATATATCACTGATATCAATACAACCACTATGTAGACAACGATCCTTATTTTCAATTTCAACTTGACTTTAAAGTCTATCCAATTAGTTGAACATAACATTCAAATCCAGAATATTTCTATCACGTTCATTCTCGTTAGTCCAAGACAACACTGTAAACGAGAACGAACATGATAGAAATATCCTGGATTTGAACGTTGTGTTCAACTAATTGGATAGACTTTAAAGTCAAGTTGAAATATCACTGATATATTTGTCTAGTTAATTTTATAAGGTTGAGTGATGTCTATACATTATTTTTGTTTCTTTACTCATTTATATCCGAATAATATAAATTCTTATCACTTTAAATTCAACTGCTGTATTGAAATAAACATATTTGGTATTAAAGGAAAAATTAAGAAAACTACAACTAAAATAAAAAATCATTTATATCTTAACAAAAAATGATCAAGTTTTAAGAATGAAGTTTGCTTCACTCTACTTAACAGAAATAAAGATTTTTTTTTATTAAATAAAATCTGATATTTTAAAGTTCTTTCTTAGTATTAGATACAAAGGCTTCAAATATATATGTAAAATTAGTTACAGAATATATCTGCTTGTAATTTGATACAAAAATTGTTAACCTATCTAATTACAATTAGCCAATTAGCAGGAATTAATACTGTCAATGAAAAATTATTTTAATAAACACAAAGTAGCACTTTTGAAATTCTAAGATTTCCACTTCGGCTTTATACAACAAATATAATTCTGTTACAATTCACTAGCATTTAAAGTTAAATTATTATTAAATACAATAATACGAATTTTTCATAAATCTACAGTTAACTATTAATTTAAACAAAATCTCTAGGTACTACTCAATTCTCCTGGATCTAGAATATTGATATGTTTAATCACTTGTTTTCTCTTTTTTTAATATAGCAAGAGATTCTTTCCACCTTTCTATATTAAGATACAGGAAAATCCATATATAGAAAGGTGGGAAGGATCTCTTGCTATATTAAAAAAAGAAAACAACATTAATCCTATCAACATTTTAGATCCAGGAGAATTGAGTAGTGCCTAGAGATTTTGTTTAAATTAATAGTTAACTGTAGATTTATGAAAAATTCGTATTATTATATTTAATAATAATTTAATTTAAAAAACTTTTTAAAATTAAATAAGAAAACATATTTATTGTGGCATGCATTTTTGTTACTATAATAATTATGCTTAATTTAATTTTAAATGCTAACAAATTAGAATAGAATTATATTTGTTGTATACTTTGTATTTAATAAAATAATTTTTCTAAAAAAAGTCAATTCAGCACTACTCAGCAGTAATCATATTACACATCCTTTATTGCTAAATACAATATATTGGCGTGACTCGTAAGACTCTAGGACAATGGCTCAAAGAGAATCGAAATGATATCAAAGCCAGCAGGATTACGACGGCCCTAGCGGAGCAAGCATATCTTAATGATTTACATATAGAATGGGACCGTGCAGAAATAATAAGGCCGATTAAAGTACCAACACAGGCACTAACCCAAGAGACAATTGAGATATTGAAAACGAGGGACAACCAACCCCTAATTAACGACAAGCCTTCAGCAGACTTACCAGCGGCTTGGAGGTACATGTTAAGAAATTGTAAGTGACC
>WUQG02008762.1:0-11977 GCA_011317285.2 Androctonus mauritanicus
AAAAGATTAAACAAAAATGATACCTGTTTTGTTATGTACAGTACAATCGATTCTCGTTATTCGCGCTAATTACGTTCTGCAAATTCTTCGCGAATACTGAACCATTATGCCTATGGGAAATATAGAATTAGATTCCTGTGAACCTTTCTTCCCAAAATTTTCATTCTTGCTTTATGTGTATTTTTCTGTTTAAAGACGCCTCATTTAATGTGTATTAGAGTACTTACAAATAATTATAGTATATGTAGTATACAATGCTATATAACAGTATTGTAATTACAGTAATCTTTATTTAATTTTTTAAAACACGGTAGTAAATAAAATCTCATTTTTGATGGATAATTGTTTAATGCTGTAGGATGTTTGACGTGACAGCAGTCACATTGTCTTTCTGGACTGCGTCAGTCTTGTTTGTGTCGCTTTTTGTCTCAGATCTAAAATCTCGGCTTAAGGAGCAAATGCGCAGGAAGTTAGGCGCTTAAATTTGAGACTGCGTTCAAGCATAGGATCATATTCTTCTGTGGGACTTGCGGACGATATGAACAGGCTTTTTGCCTGCGGTCTGTGGAGTGGGCAAGGATAGGTAATGAGCCTTTTCCAGCAGAACAATAGAAAGATTACATTTGGTAACAATTTCCTTTATTAGAGAGAGAGACGGCGTTTACATTGGTAGCAGTATTTTCGCCGCTCAGTGGGAGTCCCGAATAAGCCCGAAAACGCCGTGGAAATCGATTTTATGGTTACAAATAAATTTTCGCGAATAGTCGAAAAAGCGAATACGGAATCCGCGAATAACGAAAATCGAATGTAGTTCAAAAAAATGTTTTTATCGAATACAGTATTAAATTCCGATACTCAAAAGTACTCAAAATACCGACTTTCAGAAAATAAATGTATCAAGTACAAAAATATCAAAGTATCGGATTAAAGATCAATATTCGTAAAAAATTGAAGTCCTCGTTACATCCTTATTTAAATATGTTTGAAGATCATTTATTGTGTTTTATTTAAAACAATACTTAAACTGCTCATGGTGTCAGGACTTGACGTTCAATTGAAGACATATGTGCCTTTTTTACCCAGTACAATTAGCCCTACATATATTGTATTAGATTTTTAATGAGAGAATAATATTCTCTCATTAAAAATCTAATAGTTATTGTAAATAAATAGAATAAATCAAGAACGAATCACAGAAGTTCAAATTAATTCTGTTACTGAAACTGTTTAGTTGCAGTAACAGAGTTAAATATGGCGGCCATTTGAACTTCTGTGATCCGTTCTCGATTTATCCTATATTATTCATTCGATTTTTGTGAAATTTAGCCTGATGATATAGCATTGATCTCGATGATGCATCAATTAAACTTATATTTGCAACTGAACTATTTGATTGATTTTTATAAAATTTAACAGGATAGTCAGGCTATGAAAGTCCAATTTGATTAGCATTGTCACGGTTGTTATCGATATTGAACGCATTGAAACGGCTGCTATTAAAAGTATTCTTTGTGATATCCGGATCTGGTGTACATTTTACTATTATTAGTAATAATATTTACATAACTATATCAGTATAAGCATTAAGTGATTTTTATGACACTGCAACAATTTTAAGGTCGGCCGGATGGCTGTGTGATAAAGCAATCCTTACTACCATGTAGCATCCGGGTTCAATTCCAGGTCCCAAACCCGCACTTATCTGAGCTCACAATGTTGAACTCAATCTTCAATCTTCCGATTGACTCCATCATGGGTATTAGCCAACTTGTGATGGTCACTGATAAAGTCATATGGATATGGCATTTAACTGAAAATAACATTTTTGCACATGCAGGATATGCCATTGGAGATGATTTTGATGGAATAATTTTAATCCATCAATTTTAATTATTCTATAATAAAGGACACATTCAGAAAGTAGAGGATTAATTCTTTCCGAAACTGCTTGTTTATAAATAGGCTATGTTTTATAATTAATTAATATAATGCAAATTATAATTTAATATATAAATTTCAGGTATTTGGAATTGCAACTATTAGCATTTACAGTTGGATAAAATGGAGAGAAATTCCCAACGATGATTGCGCAATTAGGAAGTTTAGTCCAATCTTTGCTTTTGGCATGGTTTCAGGAAGTTGGATGATTTTAATTGGAATTTTATCTTTTATTTTAGAAATTCAAAGACATATTTTTAAGGTAAAGCATTAAATATATTTTAAAAATAAAAACTTAAACTTAACTTTCAATAATAATGCGAAAATAATTAATCGAAGGAGCTCTCTACTTCATATACACAGTAATAAAACATCCCTTATTCAAATTTTACATTTAATAAATTTAAATCCATTTCAGTATACATGGCTGATTTTTATAGGATTTTGTATTGCAATGCTTGGTATTGCACTGGATTATGTACATATCTGCAAGAGAGAAAATAACTTCAAAAGTAACAAGGAAAAAACGGTACGTATCTATATTATAAATACTATATTTAATTTTTCGTTATATAATTTTATTGCTTAAAAATAACTGAGAGTAGGATTTCTTAAAATTGACAAATATAATTTTATTTAGCTATAAATCATTAGATTATAAACTGCAGCGGATTGTACATAATACTAAGATAACGTTCGCAAAATTAATCTTATACAAATTGACAATTTTAAAAGTATTTAATAATAATTATTAAATTAATAATGTAGTTTAACAATTGGTGAATTTACACAAATAATGCTTATATAAAATTATTTTATACTAAATTGCATAAATGAATTTTCTAAGAACGTTTTAATATATATTCTAAGAAAAATCATTTATGCAATTTATTAAGAACGTATTGTATATTAAAATAGCTTAAAACTGCAATAAAATTATATATTAATTGATTTAAACACGTAAAATTTTAAAAATATGTCAACTTTACAGTTTTATTTTATTATAGATGGAAGAATTCTTTTGTTTTGGCAATAAAGAAGCTCCAATCGAAAATCGTTGTGCAATTTTATTCATTGTTTTGGCTTTTCATGGCATAGTTCAGGTGATGAAATAATTTTTTATATTATTTTTATAGCTCAAAATATTGTTAAAATTTTTTTAGATCTTAACTTACAGAATAAAGTTATTTTAGTCTTTTATATATTATATTACTGCATATAACTGTATGTATCAATTCAAATGTTAACTAGAAATACATAAAATATTAATTTTTAGCAGAAAATTTTAAAAAGGGTTAATATATGAATATTCCAATAGTTTTCCGTATTATCAGAGTTTGGGAAATTATATGGATCAACTTTTTACTTAACATAAATACTGTATTAATTTTATTATCAGAAATTTATTTTTATAATTTCCAATATTAATGATCATTGAATTTTAATGAAAATTTTAATGGTTGCTTCATCATTTATTTAATATTAAAAATGATCCCATAAGCATTTCAAATCGTTTATAATAACGCCATTTCTAATTAATTCATTAGATAAATTTCAGATAGAATTAAATAATTATTTGGAAAAATAATTTGCTGAAGGTTATTAAAGTTTTATATATCTGATTGAAGAAACTCTCTAATCAACTTTGTACAGAAATAATTAGCATTTATAAATAAGAAAATTGAAATAAGCTTCGATTCAGGTATTTGGATTCAAACTTGAATCAATACCAGGAAAGAGAAAAATATTCTAAATTGAAAAATTATAGAAAAATTTCAATATTCCTGATGTCTCGTGTTTCAGTTGTAAATGTTTGAAATAAAGTACAGTATTATATTTAGTATTTTTAATATTCTATATATAAATACTAGTTATTTCTATATACAGGATGGTTATAAAATAACTGACCCTACTCACAGCTCACTGAAGTGGATTCTAATTAACATATGACACTAAAACTTGGTATATACGCTAATTAGATCATGGACTCACGATTTCCTATGAAAAATAAAATAGTTTAATTTTTCACCACAAGCCAAAAATATGAAGATGATATGTAAGGAAGCTGATAAAATCGAAATTCTAGCAGCAAGTTTTAATCTGTCGTTTCGACTGTGAGACGACGCCATATTGGAAGTTACCTCAACTCAACAAAAAAGTTTGGAGAATAGACCGGAAGCGTGTGATAAGAAAGTTGTTCGAAATAGATAATTTTTTTTGGTCGGTTATAGTAGGTCGTGGTTGGTTGTTGTTGATTGAATTCGTGCAGTATGATATGGCCTTTATACTTGCTTTCAGATCAGCCACACACTATATTCCTCCTGATATCGATCTTTCAAATATCCCTACAGCCAGAAATCACACGGATTCAAGTCTGGAGATTCTAAAGGGATTTTAAAAAGTCTGGAGATAGCAGCGACCATTGATCACGCAGTGTTTCGTATCCAGCATATAATCGATTTATGTGGATCATATATTGAAGTTCTATAACTGCTTTTTGAATAATAAAGTCTTATTATTGTAATACTACATTTCTGAATGTATTAGTTCCATGTTTTTGATTAAGGTAAAAATTTGAACTATTTTATTTTTCATCGGAAATCGCGATCCCATGATCTAATTATCATATATAGCAGGTTTTAGTGTCTTTTATTGATTAGAATCCATTCCAATGAGTTGCGAGTAGGGTTAGTTATTTTATAACTACCCTGTAAATATCTAATGAAATCCTTTAATAAAAGGAATAATAAATTAACTGGAAAAATTAACTTACTTTTCTGCTTAAAAACTATTTTGGCAAACAAAAAAAAAATCTATAATTTGCCATTTTGAACTTCATTAGAACTGACTAGAATAAGTGACAGATTATATCACAATGGAATGTGTAAAAATATAAGCTATATACTGTATTACATACAGTATACATTAAAATAATTTTCATCAAATTTATGCTTTACTTTTGATTATAGTAACAATATTATTAATAAATACAGTTTTACAGTATTTATTAATAATATTGTTTCAATTTACGAATTTAATTTTCTTTTTATTGTACAAAAAAAACAGTATAATGTTTTATAAATATTCATAGAAAAAATATTAATAATTTAATCTGATAGAATAAAGGAAAATGAAAATAAGAATTATACATATATAGGCCTATATTATATATTTGTATTTTTTTTAATTAAACGGAGTTGTCTTGAGAATATGAAAAAAATTGAAACTTTCCATTTGCTATTTTCATTTTTTTACAATATTCTGTTATTAATAAATAATATAATTAATAATCTAAATACTAAAAGTACTGATAAACATCACGTAATGGTAAATAAAGCAAGAAAATTGCTAATAATCAAAATTAGATTACCTTTCTTGCTTTGTCTACCTGGATTTAACAAATTATTGATCTCTATCATATTTCAAATTTCTATATTGTTAACTTTTATGAAATAAGAATTAATTAAGAAAGTTTTTCTCAATAGTTAATGATGCTGCCTGCTTGTTTCCTGATACGACCTTCCATAAAATAGAATTCAACTGATTGTTCTTATATACTGTACTATAATAAATTTATTATATATACTGTTGTGATTAAATTGTTCAAAGTAGTTACGCATTTTGTTGTAATACAAAAATTAATTATAATAATATAATATTCAATTATTAAATAATATAAATATATATATATATTCATAAATAAAAATACGAAAAATATATTTACCAATTATTTTTAAAATTATAAATGTTAACTTTATATATTAAATTATACATTTATATTTTGAAAATAAAAATTATTATTACTATTATTATTTACATAGCATTGATTCAGATTTTTTGTGAAACAACTCTTATAAAATTACTTTTATTAAATATCGTACTCTGTATTTCTCTGTCTCAGATGATACAACTTAATCAGAATTGAGATATATGTAAATTTTTAACAAGTTTCAAATATAATGTTTTTTTAGTATTTATAAAAAAATAAACAAAATATTTACAACTAATAACTGAAGTTTTAAACTGTTCACAGTAAAGTATTATTATAAATAAATAGCAATTAATGCTAACTATTATTAAATATGCAATGCTATCATATAACAAAAAGTCATTTCCTGTATTCATGTTTCCTTTTTTTTATTAACGAACTGTTTTGAGAGAAGATAAAAAAAGAATGGCCGATGTTTTCGAAAAATTCAAAATTTATAGATTTTGTTTTGCTGTAACAGCAGTGAGTATAGACTTTTAATAAATTCTTTTTTTTTTTATTTTGAGAATTACTAAAATATAAAATATAAAATGTAATTGTATAATTATTTATATAAAATAAATATTTTAATTTATTTTTTCTTAACAGTGTGTAAGTTTTGTTGTTTTTGGATTAGTTCTTTGGGTTTTGAAGGATCCAACTTTGGAATATTTCTATAATTCAAATGGAATATACGGTAAAGCAAACTTTAACTGCAAACCATTTATTGCAAGTTTGCATATTTCGTTAATTTTAATTGCTTCAACACTTATTTATGCTGTTATTGCAATATTTGGTGAATTTCAAAATCGTCTGGTTAGAATACTGGTAAGTATGCACTATCAAAAATTATTGACTTATTAATAGATATAGGCCTACAATTAAAAATAATATTTAGTTAATTTGTTAGTTTTCCTACAACAACCATGAATGGAATATATTTTACAGTCATAATGAAAATTTATTATTAAATGTGTGTTGTGTTTGAATGTGTATTGTGATACACATTCAAAACATTGAGATTTAAACAAAACATTGTGAAATTACTGTGGAACTGTGTATTACAATATTTTCATTCACCGAAAATCTTTAAAATAGTCTTATCTTAACTAGAAGAATAATTTAAGGTATTAAAAGATTATATTTTTATAATAAAATATCAGCATTATCTATTTATTTAAATTTTCTAATGATAATTTTTGTCAAATTTAAAATAAAAAACTGCAATTGTGCTTGTGTAGGGTTTCAAAAGAAATATATTTTAAAATAATAAATATATATCATAATTTATCTTTTGAAGTTCGTTTAATATATACAGGTAGATCTCGCCTTTACAAACTAATTCGTTCTGGAACGAGCTCTTTAGCTAACTGTGAGAATCAATTTCCTATAAATATAAGATAATAGTAAAACCAAGAGTTCCGTTCTTAGCAATCAGTGCAGATGCCAGATTATTTTGCGTTCTAGGCAAAGTTTACAAATGCGCCTCTTATTTCACAAATTGGATATTTTTTAAAATGAAATTTTAAATATAAAAAATAAAAATTATTTTGGCATGCTTTATTAATAATATACAAAGTAATATACAATATGTATAATATATGAAAATCAAATTTTAATTTTTCTTGCTTTCAATTTTGTAAAATTTTCTGCTATTTCTCTTAAATCTAGTGTGGAAGCTAGCTCGTGTTGGATTGAAATTGTTACCAAATCTGTTAATACGTTTTGGGACATTATTGAGCGAAGTATATTTTAACTAGTTTTAACTTTGAGAAACTACGTTCTCCACTTGCTATTGAAACTGGTGTGTCAGAAGAATTTTTAGTGCAACAAAAACATTGATTATGCAGTCGATAAGCTCTTGCTATATTATAAAGAATACTACTTCTTGTGGTGGCATGGATTTTGGAAGTCTTCGAGCTATTGCTTGAAGCTCATTGCAGAGATCCTCGATATCAATATCTTTAAGGGCGGCCGGATGGCTGAGTGGTAACGCTGTCGGTATGCCACGCAAGAGGACCCAAGTTCGCGTCCCGACTCTGGTAACTCCTGAAAAGTTTTTTCGGGGTGCTGGGCCCGGCCCGGCGATCCCCTTCATTCACCATCCGGTCCCCCTCTACCTGCGTGGGTTCAGCCCGTGGTTGGAACTGGCCCCGCCCTTTAGTGATCTCTCTGAAAGGGGCGTAAAATATGAAAAAAAAAATTTATTAGAATTATGAGTTAAAACATTTTCAAGATTTTTGGAACCATTCTGAAAACAGAGCCTTTTTTATTTTCTTTTTTAATTAAGTTGAAAATTATCTGTTCTAATTCATTTACAAAAAAGTTATAAAATACCGAAATCTAATATTTTAAAATGTTAAAGTTTTAAAATATTTATCTTATCTGAATTTTAAATAGCGGCAAGTTCAAATCATTTAGATAAAGAACAAAAAAGAACCAAGAGTTTAAATAGTAAAGTAGTGTGATGTGTGAGAGATAAGGGAAAAGAATCGATACCTAAATCATATATCACTCTTTACTTTTGTTATTTTAGTAAAGTATGAATAAAGCATAGCTTGAAGTTCTGCGCCCCTTCTTGCGTCCTAGACGATTGCCTAGTTTGCCTAAATGGTAGCGCCGACCTCTTCAGTAATGCTTTGTAAATAACAACTAAAACATCTATTCTGTAACTAAAGCCAACGTCTGATTTTAAATTCCTCTAATGAAATATTAAGACCATTTCTATATTATACTGCATATACTGTATAGTATTTTCGAATAAATAAACAGAAACGAATGATTAAGCCACAGGAATAATACATGAACATAGCAACTGGTGCATTAAAATTAGATACTGTACTGTAATTTTCTTTTTGGAGATAATTGGTTTGAATAATTAACGTTTGAATAAGCGACTCTCTACTACAGTACTTAAAACCACAGAAAAAATACTGTATAATTTATTTATTTCATATAATAAATCATAAAAGAAAAAAAATTAACTATTAATTATATATAAAGATGTTTTTATGTCCACATAATATTATAAATAAGCTATTGATAAAAATTCAGCAATTAAGTTCTGTAATTAAATTTCTTTAATACGAGTAGTGTATTAGTTATTATTCATATTAAAGAAATTTAATTTGAATAGTGTTCAGCATTTTTCATTTTATTTGCATTATTTATTTCCGTTTTGTATCATCAGCACATTAATAGACAGTTTTAGCAAGGCGTTGACGCGAAGAAGAATGATGTCATTAAGTTCAACTTCCGCACGCGCGTTGTAGAAAGACATCTGCTTTAGCAAGTCATTACTTCCTTAAATATTTCCCCAGATAACGTCACATATGTATGACATCACATTCGTTTAATATGCTTGCACATAATACGAACATCCGAGTTCTGTGGCTGATTGGTCTCGCTTTCTGTATTTTATCGAAACCAGTTCGATAATTATATATTTTTTTGATATATTTAAAAAGCTACACCATGAAAGTAAGAGAATTAACAACCCAAGAAACAAACACGAATTCTGAAAGGCTAGTAATATCTCAAATTTGTTTATTTTTATTGGCAAAAGGCACATTATATATATATATATATATATATTAGGTATTTAAATGTATGTAATGTGCTTGAAAACTTATTTTATACATACTCATTTTTTTCATGTTAACATTTTAAATTAACATCATGTTTGAATTGAATCTCGAATATTGGCAATTAATCATATCATAGATACAAGTCTAGGAAACGTGTATACTAAAAGATATGGCATTATATTTATTCATTTAGTCACTACATACAAAAGAAATCACAAACGCGAACCTTCCTGCCTACGCCTCGAATTCGCCATTTTCGACGTATAGAAAGCAAATGAATGACGTCAATACAGAAGTTTTCCTTAACTCACGTTTGGATGTAAGGAAGCATCTAACCTTGACTCGAAATGACACCATGAATTCAACGATTCCAGCTGCTCTACATCATTTTCGACTACACGTTCAAACTGCTGAAGCTGTCTAATATCAATAATTTTTATAATACATGTCTAAGATTATATTGTTTACTATAATAAATATAAATGAACTAACTAAATGAAAACATTTTTTATAATTTTTGTTTTTAGTAATATTTATGAATAAACTTTTAATAAATAATTTTCAATTTCAATTATTTTTCAGGTTTTTATTTTTATGTCGATTTCATTTATCTTAAATGTTAGTGAAATAATTCCTCTTTTTGTTGAAACTGATTTAGTGGTAAGTTACTTAAACTGATTTTTATAAAATATTTTATAAAATTAAGTACTTTAAGTATTTTTATATTATTTTTTAATGTTTTTGAATTTTACCCTTAAATAATAAATTTAAAGACTAATGCTGATCATAAATATGATAAATAATTTACTAATTCATATCATTGATCAATTCATTACTGTATATTATTATAATCATCTCTGTTTTATGAATAATTACTTTACAAATTTCAATCTTATCAACCGTTTTCAAGGAACCATTTAAGTTAAAATCTACGAACTCCAATGATATGGAACTGATGACATGATGATTAAGTCACTGATATCTATATTTAAATATGTTATTGTTCAAATTAGGATAAAATAGAGAATATTAATAGGATTAACAGAATGTAAAAATTGTAGAGAGAGATTAAATATTTATTTCTTGTAATAGGCGTAAATAGGAAACTCCTTGACAATTGGACATCTCATTAAAATCAATCAATAAAAATGCTATATTAGTTGATATAAAATATGATTTTATTGTTAAAATCTGCATCACACTTGAAAAGTTAAAAATTAGAAATGTATAACTATTATGAATCTATAGAGATGTAGAAATGTTTCACAACATTTTCTTGTTTCTTCTCAGAAGTGTATCGAAAGACTGTTTGCTAATTTCAAATAATGAAGATTTAATAACAGGTGAATAATTTATACCACCTTACCAAAAACTTATTTTACAGTTTTGGTTTTCATATGGATTTGATCTTAAAATTGGAATTCTATATACAATTCTAAAATATAGATTATACTAGCTTATTAAATTTTAATTGCTATACTTATAGTTCATCGCTGTTTAAAATTTCATAAGGAAAAATACTGTATAATTTATTTATTTCATGTAATAAATTAAAAAGAGATATTAAAAAGAAATTAATTGTTGGTTATATATAAAGATGTTTATGCAACATGAATATTATAAATAAGCTATTGATAAAAATCCAGCAATTAAATTTTGTAAAAAAATTAATAAAACATTATTCCGAGAAAAACAAAAATCAAAGCATCACATTCTGAATGTTGACAAAAAGAGGTATTCGATTTATGATTTACTGACAATACTGAACCTAGTGTCGAATTTAATTATAATTTCAAGTTTGAGCTGCAAACATCAAATGTGATTAAACAATTTCAAATTCTGAATTCATAGCTAAGCAAATAGTGAACTAAGTTTTTAGTTTCGATTTTAATTGATTTTGGCCGAATAATGGGTGACTTCAGTCAGATGCTCAACAAATCACGTTGTCTGCGATGTGACGTCAGTCTTTAGCTTCTCCATGGACACTTCTCGAGCATTTTTTGAACTCACCCAATGTAAATCATACCGTGAATGAGGAGATATATAAAATATGAGGATCAGCCGAGTTTCTTAAATAATTAAAATTCATGATTTTTCTTTGCGTTAGTCACGAGTGTTACAGAAAAATTAATATTTCTATATTAGTTTTAAACAATGGTCTTAGAAGGGAGTGGACAAAGGACAGAGCGTAATGGAGAATGCTCATCAAAAACAGCGACTCCATATAGAAATGGGAAAACCTTATGAAGAAGAATATTAGTTTTAAAGAAAAAAAATATAGATTTGTTTATTGAAAATAAAATATTACCGGTATATAAACTATTTCCTTGATGATAAAAATTCATAGATTTATTTTTAAAATTGTATCCCGCAGACATCTAGTTTGTTTGGAAAGTTTATTCGATTTATAATAATGTATCGATCGTATCACTTTGGCCTATATGAAATCCAGATATAGAAATTGTATCGATTACTAATAGCAGTTTATATAAATATTTTATATATATATAAAATATATAATCGATCGTATCACTTACATATATTTTATATAAGTTATATATATATAAATATAAAATATGTGTAAATGATACGATCGATACATTATTACAAATCTAATAAACTTTCCAAACAAACTAGATGTCTAGGGGATACAATTTTAAAAATAAATCTATGAATTTTTATCATCAAGGAATTAGGTTATATT
>WUQG02008773.1:0-11976 GCA_011317285.2 Androctonus mauritanicus
TAAATGTTTAACGTATATTACTTGCTTTTGGTGCTATTTTCATTGAAATTGATAAGAATAGCAAGTAGGAATAGTATGCTATACATGGCTTAATATTTTCATAGATATTTAAATATCACACTATACAAATACTGTATAATTTGTAATACTGTACAAATATGATTGAAAATGCATTAATTGGTTGTGTTTCATTCTCTTTGCACTATTAGTGGTCCTATAGTACCAACAATATCAACTATGTTTATTTCTAGAAAATATCTTATTTCTTATCAATTCTATCATCAAAAATATGCCTAATTTTACATCATATTTTGATATCAGATTTCTGTTCCTGAAATCATGAGTACACTGATTAGCTTTTCACTTCCTGTCTTTTATAGCAAAATATCTTTTGTGTGTTTTGATTCTGAATGCATCTAAATTTTGTTAAATGTTTTTGTTGAGATTCAGAAATTATGGAAATTTTTAATAAATTTTTTTTATATTTTCTGTCGAATGAACACTTCAATAAAATCTTGTAAAGAAATATGATGTAACATTATGGAGTTCTGCTCTCTACTCAGCTTTCTCCTTGCATTGCATCACAACATTTCAATGCCATTATGTTTGGAATTTTGTCTGATTGATCATATTTATTCCAATAATGAAATAGATTTAGAAAAATTTTTTAATCATAGAGATGATATTAATTTATTTTAATGAATGTCATATTGTTTTAATTCTTTTACTTCAGATAAAAATTCAAATACTTTTTGCTTCTTCTCATAAGTAAATTAAATCGTAACAGCACAAGTTCAAGTGAAAGATTGATGTATTTATTATTAAAAGAAGAAAGAATATAAAAGAAAGAACATAAGTGACCCTTGACTTCAGATTAAAAATCGGTAAAAATTAGAAATCTATATATAAGTCAATCTCCAATTTTCAAATATTAGAACAATAAGAAAATTAAACCATAAAAGCACAAGTTCAAGTGAAAGATTGATATAGCAAATAATAAATACATCAATCTTTCACTTGAACTTGTGCTTTTATGATTTAATTTTCTTATTGTTCTAATATTTGAAAGTTGGAGATTGACTTATATATAGATTTCTAATTTTTACTGATTTTTAATCTGAAGTCAAGGGTCACTTATGTTCTTTCTTTTATAAATTCTTTTATATATGCAGGGCAAATCTAAAAAAGTGGGCAAAACTCTACGGGATGATAGAACGCAGCTATACGAGCAATATTTGTCAATCAATGTATGGTCAGAACACAAGCAGTGAGAAGTAAAAGGTAGAGTCACATGTAAAGAATTAACACAAGAATGAAAGGAGATACTTCAGAAAACATTTTAATAGCAGGAATGTAATTGATGTACATGCTCAAAGAAATTGCTTAAAAGTGCTGCTGCCAGCTGTAAAGCAGGCTTCACACCTGTGGGATAGGAACTGACGTACTTTTGCAAAGACACCAGGTATTTCCCGAATATCACCAGCAACAATGGCAATCCTGGCGACTAGATCCATATCAATTTCAACGGGGCTCTCGTAGATTAGGCTTTTCATATGGCCCCACAGGAAAAAGTCCAAACATGAGAGATCCGGCAATCTTGGTGGCCATACTATGGGACCATCATACATTCTAGCCCTCTATAACCTAGCGGCTCATCGTTTGCATTCTGACCATACGTTCATTGACAAATATTGCTCATATAGCTGTGTTCTATCACCCCATAAAGTTTTGCCTACTTTTTCAGATTCACCCTGTATGTTGTAATTTAGCAGCAAAAATTATCATGTTCAGATAAATTTTTCATCATTTGATTGTTATTAATGCAAATTAAATGAGAGAAATAATTGTGAACATTAATTAATTTTGAAGTACAGTTAATTAAATACATTGACAAAAATGTTTAAATTTTGTAATAACGGATGAAAAGATTGTTCAGATTTTTTTTGTTTCAAACATAATTAAACATAATTCAATATAAAATTAACTGTATTAGTAAATGATATTCTTTATGAGAACTTTCAAAAGGATATTTAATTATTATTACAAAATATAAAGTTTTTCAATATAAATTAAATTATATATATAACTGTATATATAATCTAAATAAAGATTATATATACAGTTTTTGCCTTAATATATGTATGCATGAAATTTGATAGTGTATATAGTGGATCTGTACAATGTGGGGATAGTTCTGCATTATGGGAAATCACATTATATGAAACATGCATTATCAGATGATTTTATGCAAATTTAAACTTGTCTCTGAGTTCCAGTACTGATCGCATATTGCTAATGATATATGTGTTAGTTTTAAATATGATTTTATTGAATGCAGGGTGTTAATTAACTCGTTTTAAAGGTTTCTTTTGATAAAGGAAAAAACAAAACATAATATAGGTAACTAAATTTTTAAAAATATTATATACAAGTAGACCTGTATAACATGGACTCTGAAAACACAGATTCATATAATCTGACGAAAAAATTGTTAAAGTTGTCTTGGAAATGAAATAAACATTGTTTGATTTTATTACAATCAACAAATAATATAAGTAATGAATAATATTAAAAAAGATGTATCCTATGCATTATACAGGACTGTTTATAGTGTTACATGAGTACCAGTCACAATTTTTCTGTCAGATTATACAAAATTGCATTATACTGTAGTTGAGCATTTTATATGGGAGTTTACTGTAGTTGAGCATTTTATATGGGAGTTTACTGTAGTATTAATATTGGATTGCACTTTGTACATAATTTCCATGTTTAATAATTTATTTATCTCTATTTATTCATATAATTAAACACTATTTTGTATTGTAAATAATAAGATTTATTATAAAATTAACATTTAAATCTAACTGTGTAATTAAAGAAATCTAAATCAGTCATCTCTGGTCTATTAATGTAATGCAATATGTATAAATAGATTTAATGAATAGCAATTTTATTATTTTTATAGTGGAAATCTACCAAAGAGGTCCAAGCCTAAATAAATTTGGTCTCCCACTGTATTTGTATTTTGTTATAATAAAGTTTTTAATTTGTGTGCACCTTCTTACCCCAAGATTCTCTGCTTAAAATGAGTATACCTAGTATATTATAATTTGCTTAATATACAGTATTTTTAATAAATAGATTTCTACTAACTTATTTTTTATCAATTGACAATGTAATAAATTTTATCTATTTTGATGTTTTGTGAAAGGATATTTTTTTAAGGGATAATTATTTTATTGATTTATTATTATTATTTAGATGAAAATAAATAAATAATACTTTTAATCATTTTTCTTTATATTTTCATTTGGAAATATTCATTTTAGAAAATTTGGTATTGATAGTGTATAGCCATTGATATTTTCCAGGAAAGCATTGGATAATATCAATTCATCATAGATATCAATAATTGATATTTTTCATAATAATTGTTGCATTCCTACCTTCACCATTCTGTTAAATTTTATAAAATAATCAAATACAGGCATTTTGACTTATATAGAAACCTACAAACACAGATCCATACTTATGTAGTAATTCCCCAACTTATAAGAAAAATCTACTGATTGAAGCAGATAATACTATAAAGCAGAAATATGAAAAAATTGTATTACTATACAAGTGCTTTCATCCATTTTTCCTAATTTTGCAATTTATCGTGAATTTTATGTGTTTATTTAGATTAATTTTAGTTAATGAGATGGGCCCAGACTCTTCAAAAAACTGGCTGTGTGAGATTCTGATTTGAATCCAGATCTCCATAATGGTAAGAAACTACTTTACCATGCTGTCATTTGCCTTATATGCTTATTCTTTAATATAAATATTTTTATAATTATATCTTTGTGACACATTACTAGTATATAGGATATGCTCTGAAATACATAATATTGACTTTGTACCATTGATTCATGTATTAACATCTTTGTAACATTGATTTTCTTTTGACTTACATAAAGTTTAGTGAAATAATCCACCTACGTAAGTTGGGGAATTTCTGTAGTCAAAAGGCCATTAGGGAGAAACTTTTGAAGTTTGAATAGCTGCTATTTTTAAATGGTACAGGAAAAGAGATAATTGATGTGTCATTGAGATCATATTCAACTAAAGAATCATCATGGTAAATTTCATTAAAATTTAATGAATTGTTTAAAATAAAAGAGTATTGAATATCTGCAATTTTTAAATGGTTGTTGCTAGAATGTTAAATAATGCATGCTGTGATGACCTTTATCACATTATCATCAAATTTCATGAAAATATATTATTTATTCAAAAGTTATCTTCCAATTTGTCTTCCACTAATGATTTCATAAACCTTCCTTTCCTTTAGAAAATAGAATAAAAACAGCTACAATATTAGTAGAAAATATTTTAATACAATTGGATTTATATTTGTGTTAATGTTATTTCAGTGTATTAATAAATCAATAGACATTATGTACATAGTTTGAAATGCATTTTAAAAATGTTTAGCATTTATTTATTACAATTAATGTTCATAATTTTGATTTTTTTTGATATTTCATATTTGAAAAAACTTACAAACCCAGAATTCTAAACTGAGAACTACCTATAATTGTAGCTTTATCAATAGGAAACATAATTATTTTTGCAACAGTAAAGGATAATATAATTTTAATAAAATATATTGTTATAAGTTGAGTTTTATTTATTAATTTGCAAATTTGGTTACTATATACAGTATAATTATTATATATTAATATCTATATATTTTATTTCTATAGACAGCAGAACTACCAGAAGATTTTGCAAAAGAACTCTATGACATGATCATAATGCCACAAATGTATGGGAAGTATGCAATAATGATCATTATTGGATTAGGAATTATGGGAATATCTGCAGCACTACTTAATAATTTATATCCAATGTGGAAGGTAAATGGTAAATACTTTTTAATTAATAAGAGAAATATTTGAAATGCTTATCATTATCATAAATACAGTAGATTCCTAATTAAATAAGGTCAGAGCCGATTCTAGCAGGGGGCAAGGTAGTGCACAGCACGTGGGCGGCCAATTTTAAGGGCGGTGAAATGATTATCAACCGACGTAGGAGGATTTGTAAAAAAGGGCGGCCAATTTTAATTTGCACATGGGCAGCCGACAGTCTAGGATCGGCACTGAATAAGGTAGTTGGGAAATTAATTCAAAAAATCTAAATAATGGACAACATATATTTAATACTAAAAAATAAAAAATTGCATATATATATATATATATATATATATATATATATATATTGAAAAAGGAAGCAAGAAATTAATTTAGTTGCAATAATAAATTATTGCCATATTTGTAATTTTAATTGCCAATTATCTAAGATATAATAAAGAAATGAATGTAGGACATTTAAAAATCTTTCAATATATCTAAAATAAAAATATTGATAATTAAATATCACTTCTAGGATGAGAATTAATCCCAGATAATCAGGAGTATACAGTATTGTATTTTCATCATTATATTGGAAATATAATAAATAAAATCCATTAATCCATTTAGAATACTTTCTTTTATTTTTCTCTGAAATATGAATACTATTAATCTGAACAATGTAAATACAGTGGAACCTCGATAACTCGAATTGTCAAGGGATGTTAAAATAATTTTGACTTATTGAAAATTCGAGTTATTGAAATGCTGTTAAATTTGCCAATATACTGCAAATGATTGCCGTATAATAATATTGTAGGCCTACATAGATGCACAGTATCCACCGTATGTGTAGTATTTTTATGTACCGGTAATTTTATCTGTTTTCAGGGCTGATTTTAATGAAATCTGTACCCAAATTAGGAATAATAAAAACTGCAGCATAAAAAGTTGTATGTTAATTGCCTTTACCTTTTAAAATTGTTGACAGAGTACTGGGTGGAATATCATATTCTGTTGCAATATCCTTCTTTTTTTTGTCTCCTTTTTCTACTTCCCAGATAATTTCAACTTTTTCACTTAAAGTGTTTAATTTTCTCTTCTGTTTCTCCATCTTTACACAAAAACGATTTTAAATGAATAAAACAACAGTTTTCAGTGATTTGTGTGGATAAGTGTGCAAAACAAAGACACTCAGATCATTTACATGACAACGAAATCGAAATTAAAACAGTCAGATGCCGGATTCCTGCATCTGAATGTCAGGCTATATTGGCTACTTTTAACAATTTGGCAATTACAGTATGATGAAGGCAGCACAGTTTATTCAAAATCAAATTCTCGTAATGATGGCTGGTCAAACAAAAATAAAATATTAATACGTAATCTGTAATTATTGTATCTAACAAATTTAAATTTGAGTTATAGAATAAACGAAATTTTGGGGGACATAAATTAAGTTTCGAGATATCGAATAATTCGATTTATAGAAATTTGACTTAAAGAGACGAATACAAACGTATATTATTGGAAGGTCATTCAGGAAACGAAAATTACTTCAACTTATCGAAAATTCGAGTAATAGAGGTTCAAGTTATCGAGGTTCCACTGTATATTGAAATTTAAATATGCTGCCTTTGAATTTTTCTTAAAAATAGAATATGAACTTTCTAGACAACCCAGTAATTGTAATAATAGAGTGATTACAAAAAATCTTAAAATAGTTTTATTTTCATTTAATTATGATTAAGAATTTTTCTTTTAAATTATATTTTAGTTTCACCTAATCAACTTCAGACAAATTTGAATCATATTAAAAAATCTCTTCGTGAATTAGACACTGATTTGAAGAATTTCCGCCCACAAAATGAAAATGATAAATTTAGCACAGTTATGACTGTATCCTTTTAATTAAATTTTATTTGTCAAATGTTAATTCTATGCTTTAAATAAAATTATTAATGTTTAAAAATAAGTCATAATTTTATTCATGTATTATATATTTTTTAATTTCCATTTTCTTAATATATTATCAGTCATTTGTTTCTCAAGCATCTACGCAGTATGAAGTTTTAGAAAATATGTTTAAGAAAATGGAAAAATTATATGAGGAATTAGCAGAATTTTATGTATTTGATACAAAGAAGTATTCATTGGATGATTTTTTCAGTGACATTAAATTATTTAAAGATATGTTTCAGGTAATATTTCTCTTTATTAACTTCCTAAAATACTTTTCTGATGTATTAGTAAGAATAATCCCAAACAAATCTGTTGTTAATCATTACTGAGGTTATCATTGTTTTTATTAGTAATAATCTCATTTAAAAAATCTTGATATGATATAAAATTATAGATAGATAAATTAAGTGTAACTAAGATACATTTGATTTCTTTGTAAAATTAAGAAAATTTATTCTTTTAGAAACTTAAAAATATTATCACTACCATCATTATCACTCATTATTCATAATAATAATGAATTATCTTGAATTACAGATATACTTTACAATATAGCTATGTAAACCTGTATGTATCTTAGTTAAAAAATATAAAGCAAACAATAAACCTGCCCCTAGCAATTACATGGCAAAATATAGTTTGGATGCCCAAATATATTTTGTGTGATTTAATGCCTACTTTCTACCTAGTGGATACTAAGCAATGCCCATTCATGTGCCCACCATGGGCCTTCACATTCTTTGTGGAGTTAGATGGAGGGTGAAGCTCAACAATCTTGGCCAGACTTCTGAAATCTCCAAAGGATCCAGGAATTGGACTTGTAGTCTCCATAATAAAAATAGAGATGCAACAATTATGAAAAATATCAATTCTTGATATTACTCGATATATTTTTATAAAGAATTGATACTATTTGATACTTCCCAAAAAATACAGATATCAAAAATTTTAAATGAATATTTATAAATGAATAAATAAAAAAATTATAATTAAATGTATTAATTATTCACAAGAACTGCTCAAACACTAATAATAATAAAGAAGCCCTTTAGCAATCAAACACTTTATTTTCAGAAATGATTTTGATACACTTGCCTGCCTTCAGCTTCTGCTATAAACTATGTTACATAAATTACAAAGTAAACAAATTTAAAGGGAAAGACCACATCTGGAAGTTTCTTTCCAGTGTCATCTGCTAGTTTTACAATACCATTTGTTAGATAAAACTTAAAAATCACAGAAATACAAATTATTAAAAAGTTTACATATATATATAATACATAATAACAATAACTAATAGTAAATTGTATTTCTATGGATTTAAAATATTATCTACCAAATTTACAGTAAAATTAGCAGGTGATGCTAGGAAAACTGCTTCCAGGTATGATCCTACCTTTTAAATTTGGTGACTTTGTAAATTATTCTCCTGATCTTATGTAATGGAATTAGTTTGTAGTAGAAGCATCTTGCTACCTTCCTCAAGGAAGAAGGTACTAAGTGTGTTGAAAGTTTCTGAAACTAAAGTATTTGACTATTAAAGGGCTTATATATTACTATTAATATATTTATATTTATCTAAAATAATGAACAAATAAAAATCATTCTTTAAAAAATATCATTTTATGAAACTGAAAATGTTTAAGTTTCATTACCTTTTGCAATTCATTTAAAAAATAATTTAGTCAAAATCTATTTATTAAAAATAATTTAATTTTACAAGATACAAGTACAATGGAAGACCAAATTCACTTACAAAGAAAGGGCCAAACATTGTCATCACTGATTTTGTTCAAATTTGATACATTAGTAGAGTACCATAGGCACAATAAAATTTTAAAGTAGTAAAGTGCAACATTCAAGCATTCATACAAAAATAGCATTTAAAGTTTTCTTAACAATTTATATATCAATAATTTTAACGTTGTTGTTATACTACAAGGTGGCGTAGTGGTTATTGTGAGCATCTGTAGGATAGTTGGATCGCAGTTCGAGCCTCAGTAGGAATTTTTTTCTTTCTATGTTTTGCTGTTTTTTTTTTATCATATGTAGACTGATACTGGCTTCCCATCTGATCAGTATTGGTGATAAATCCTTTTCAAAATTTCCTGAAATCGCTTTTATTTGCATACAAAACTCAGCTGCCTCTAGTATCTCGCTTAATGTTGCTATTTCTCTATGGCTGACATATTTTGTAATTTTTCTCTGCCGAATGTCATGTTTTTTCTTGAATCGTTTTACCCATGTATTCGATGCTTTAAAGATAAAATTAGGTGATTGAAATTGGCTAGCAGCACTCAAAGCCCATTCCTGCAAATTCCTTGTGGTCACTTGAAATCCATCACGTTTTAATATCTAATGATCATTTAAGTAATTCGCTCATAAGATAAAATATTTTAAATATCGATATAACATTTTACCTGCAAAAATTCAGCTCCAGTTTCCATGAAACGATCATACGTCCATGAATCGATAATAGTATATTTATCAATTGATGTTCCTCCACTTATGATCTCCTGCTCCCATCGTTTTAAGTCCCTTTTTCTTTTTAAACTTCTTGATCCTCCTTTTTGAAGTGTTTCTAGATTCCACTTAGGATGCTCTTTTGCCAATTTCAACTTCAATATCCCAATTTTGTAGTAACCGTGGTAATGATTTCTTAATATACTGCTTTGGATCAGCATTCAACTTTCCAAACATTTTACTTTTCTAAAAACATTTCGTTTCCTGTTAAAACATATCTTCTTCCATAATTAATAATTGCTTAGTTTTATCCGCCTGTACTGTAATTAGTTTTTCTTTCTGTAAAAATTTCTTTATTAATTCTATCTTAGCTAATATTTTATCATCATACAAATTTTTTATTTTATTATTTAGCTTAGATCTAATATACAAATTTTTAAATTGCTTCCTTAAGAAAGGTAGAGAAAAAATAAGGAAAATGATCTTGTGTTCAGTGCTGACTTCAAAAAAGAAAAAGTTACGTTTTTATAAAAAGCAATTTGTTAATTTAGTTAAGAAGTTAAAGTTAGATAAAAAAAATTTATTTAGAATAGATGAATCAGAATAAAAAACAGTAATTATTTTACTAAGAAAAGACAAAAGTTAGAGAATGATAATTATATAGTTAATGAGGAAGAAGAACTATAATGGAAAAAAGATTTAATTATTAATAAATCACAATTAGAAATACCGGAGTATGTACAAGAAGTTTTGCAATTAGGTTTAAATTTTAATCTTCCGTACGAGAACTCATCGATTGATAACGTAAGAGGATGTGAAAAAATTTTAGAATATATAAAAAGTAATAAACAAGAATATAATACGGAAGAAATAAGGAAACCGATGGATATAGTACATACCATTACAATAAACTCTGTACCATCATAACTATTCAACTACCAAATCTTATGTATTGAAGTGATAATTGCTATAAACAACAGTGTTTTATGGAATAATCATTATATATATTTCTGTAGCTGAATGAGTTTTTATCAAACTGCAGAGCTACTTAAAACACAAAATATATATTCTCCGTTTACATATTAATAATAATCGTTATAAGTACAAAAATTCATTCTATTGTTTATTATCCACGCTTTGATATTATATATAAATTTTTAAAACAACCCAATTAACATATTATTACTATTTTTTCCCCAATTTTGTCAAAAAGTAATATTTATAAATCAAATTGATGGCATTAGTGTGAAAAGTTTCCAGCAGATGGCAGTAAAAGCAATAATAAATGTTAGTAATTATTTCTTCAATAAATCGAGCGTTTTTCAAACATTTTCAAAAACACTTCTGAAATTTTATTGCATTTAAAGATTCGATTACAATTTTATCTTCATATTTAAATTATGTTTAGAAAACAATAAAATTCTATTTCTGATTTTTAGTTACACCGTTGACTGTTTCACAACTTTTTGTATATGTAAAAATAGTAAAGTGCATTTTGATTAAATAAATTCAATCTCATCCCTCCTGTTTAATAGCATCTACTTTGCTATTTAGACTTTAATTTTTAAAAAAGTAGATTTATGTTATAAATGCAAAACGTTTCACTAGAGCGCAGCAGGAGTTAATAAAGATAATTTCAATTATTCATAAATACACCAGAGATCTTATGAGCTTAGAAATATAGCAATTTACTGTTTTCCCATAGGCGAATGCGGGTCACGAATGGACAGCGCCGAGTGAGTGACTAGGGGCTGAAAACACGATGATGTCGTCAATACTTATTCTAAGAAGGTTTTAAATTCTTTCTTCAGATGCCGATACTCTATATTCTGCATGTGACTGAACGTTGTCTCTTGCATCAACGGTAGCTCTGATCAACCGTTGAGTCAGTGGGAGGACGCTCTGAGTTGTTTCAATTCATTTCTTTGGCTGAAATTCCACTGTTTGTTGCTGCTTATTTCATGAGAATTCGAGACAAATTCAACCATAACAATGGAGTCTAAACTATTTCTTTTCTCTCTCACTGACACCAAATTTCCGGATCCAAGGAACTGCTTACTAACTTAAAAGTCATCATGGAAACGTGAATTCAAAATTTTCACAAATTATTTTGATACTCAACTGAAACATTTGACTTTACTTCCAACCAGCATAGTAAATCTGGATTGATGTAGAGTTTTTGATGAGTCTAAAACTTCCAACAAAAATCTTCAAAACTTTTCAACCCAAATGAGTCTTAATTCCTCAAAAACCTTTTAGCAACTCACTCTTCAATTTCAAATCCTGCTTCTCCAAAACAATTCACTTCAACCGATCTTCAATCCCATCTATGGCAGTGTCCAAACCCATCCGAGATTCGCAAATCACACAAATATGTGTCGTCGACTCGTGCAAGCGTAACAATTGAGATTCTAACACAGCAAACGATGGGGGATATCATTCGTGAAAATTATCAGATTCAAATGTGTACAAATGCGGAGTAGCCGGCTTTTTTACAAGCTGCACACATATAACAGTTGCTGAGCTGCAGTTGTTGTCATGGGCATAATATAATAGAGGAGAATGATTTTTTTCTTCTCCGACCATTGTTATTATTACAGGCGCAGCTAATGGTTACAGGCGCAAGCAAATGCATCGACAGTGTATC